>JAKSZP010011135.1:0-49294 GCA_022478985.1 Massospora cicadina
AAATATCTAAAGACTTCAAGAAAGCTCAAAACGTTTTTTTTAAAGAGATTTTAAACCCAAAACTATTATAGATGAATAATAACCAAAGTAGAAGAGGTAATGCAGAAGGTCTAAGTATTGCCTATCTTGGATATGGGATCTACAATCAATGTTGTCTCACCCAGTTCATAAAGAAGATTAAGCTTGTTCGAGACCTCAAGTACACCTAGGATTATAGCACTGTGGGTCCAGATAATACCAATGCTATAGCTACATACTCCTCCTTTCCAATTAAAATTGACTTTTGAGGTTTTACCTAGGAAAACAAAATTTAAAAAATTTTAGGTTCCCAGAGCATTAGGAACAGAAATTGTGAGTTGTCTTCAGGATGGCTTGACTGACTTCAAAGGCTGAGGAGAGGTGATGACGTAGCACTTTCGCTTCTTCAGGGTCTAGTTTATATGCACTAACCTTGGTTACAATATTAATTATTGTAGCTATGCGAAGAGGTAAAAAAAATATAGATTTTCTAGGAAAATATGTGATTAATCTTTATTTGTTAAAGCTTTTGATACCTATAGGACAGCTAGGTGTCATGTGGAGGATAGAGCGCTTAAGTCATCTTTATTCAGGATATCACTTCTCATCCATTATGTAGGTTGAGATGCAGCCACTTCCTTTAATGGCTTTGAGATTATTGCCCTTTTATTGTGTGAGGGCATCTGGATGGCGGCCTCTGATGTTGAGATGGAGTCTCATCTTATGAAAGTTCTTGAAACTTTTTTACTAATTCTTTCTGATTAAGGGCAAGAGCTCCTTTGAAGGCAATTCGTTCAATTATAGAAAGCTCAATCTCAAAAAAAGGACAATCAAATATTTATCAATCTTATCTCCCAATAATTTAGGCCATCCCTTAGTTAAAAAACACTTCCAATGATATAGCTTGCGCCATACCTTAAGTCCAAATATCTGATAAGTTATAAAGAGGAACTTGAGTTCTTGCAGACTTTTCTTTCTCGTTGCAAACACTTTTGCAACCTATTCAATTCAAGACTGAATCTAGTTTGATAATCTCACAGAGGAGATTAGTCTGCGCCCATGTCTGGGAGCAGTTGGGCAAGCAAGGTAAGAGGAGTAGGTGGAAGGCTGCGGCCTCCAACGTTTGAAAATGCCCCCGGAGAATCCAGCGGAATTGACAAAAATCTTGAAAAACTGGCGGTTATGATTTCCCCAGAGATACTTGCATGGCAAGCATGATGCAACCAGTACATCAATATGCCTCACTCCCAACCACTTTCATCGGTGGAATTTGGAGTCTGCGTGTATCTGGACATCCAAAAAACGGCCTTATGGGAAGAATTTTGTGAAGTTGTACACAAAATTTTCCTGACCGCGGTGTACGTTGCACCTCACACCATGTCACACGTTTGCTGGACCTAGGTTTCAAGAGCAAAAAAGCAGCAGATGAGGCTGCAATGGTGCGTGTAGTGATTAACCTCCCCGAAGGGCAATGGGTCATCAAAACCAAATGCACCAGATGGACAAAATAAAACCAAATTTTCCTCACATTTGACTTTTTGCCTACTACGGTAAAATGTGACATTTTGGAACAACACCTGAAAGATGGTCTCACCATATATGGCGAAATACAATCTTTTGAAATGCAACGCTTCACGCTGATGCCACACCTGTGTACTGGCAAAGCCATCGCAGTTCTGACCCCAACTGAGGATATTGCGAAGGACCTAACCCAGATCCTGCACTCCACTTTTATTGATATCACAGGGCATACCACCCACCCATTCCAGGTGACCATGGACAGCGCGCCCCCCATTTGCACCCACTGTGATGCGTTTGGCCACAAGGCGCACTCATGCCCCATCAAGGAGGGCGTCACATTCCAAGAGCACCCCTCAGCAGCCATGGCCAGCGTAGAGGCGCACTACAAACCAACTGCAAGCACCAAGGATGCTTTCCCGTGGGAAGCACAAGGCTGCTACCTATTGATAAAGCCTATCTCTCCGCAAGAACGGAAGAAGGCTAAGCAGCCCTAAGGGCCACGGCCAAGGAAATGGCCAAGGCCACCACTGCTATCCCACACTCACAACGCCAGGAAGACATGGAAACCTTTGCGGCAGAAGCAACTCAGGAATCCATCAACCAATCAGATTGGGAAGCTCATGCCAAGTGGGCCACTCAATCTGAGGATCCAATGGGAGACTTGATCTCACCCAATCATTGCACTAAGCTCCAGTCAAAACTGACTTGGGACCTATCCCAACTTGAGTAAAATTTTTTGACCTTCTCAACGGTGCACCAAACTCATCTGCACCACAAAAAATTCATCCGACGTCGGGAAAACAAAAAGCAAAGGCCAAAGCCAATGTGACTCTTTCCGCAAAAATCAACAAAAACTCCAATAGCATTGCTGCTAACACCCGCGCTGCTGTGAAAGCCCATGGGGACCTAGAAGAAACTGGTGGGCCTGGGGGCCCACCCCCTCGCACCTAAGGTGCGAAGGGGGAAACCTTCACTTTGGGGACATTGAATATTGCCGGACTCAAGGCCTCCCCATCCCAGGCTAGGATATGAGTTTTTTACAACACAATTTACCCATGGATCCTGGCCATCCAGGAGTCCCACTGTCCACGAGGTTCTGAGGAAACTTGGAAAACAATGCTCCTCCCATCCCTATCCTTTTGGTCAAAGCACTGTGGGGTGCTAATTTGGAAAAATAATTTTTTCAAATTTGTATCCTCAGAAACAATCCTAAATGGCTGAGTGCTCATTGTCACCTTCTCGTGGGCTGATGTAGTGCACGCAATCATCAACATTTATGCCCCAAACGGTGCACACGAGCATCATGAATTTTTCTCGTTGGTCAAATCCCTCCTGCTACCCCTTGATTCTTTCCTAGTTGGCAACATGAACTGTTGGCTAACCTCACCAATGGACCGATATCCTCCCTCACCCCATGCCCCACAGGGTCATGTAGAACTACACGTTCTAAAGGCCACCCTTGGGTTAATGGATGCACTGCCGCGACATGCCCTGCTTCTTGAAAACATGACGTGTCCCCACGTCCACAATGGCCAATTAAGGTCCATGACCCGCATTGACCTTATTCTAATGCTGGCGAAATTCCAACCCCACATCTCCCACTTCACAACAATAAAAAGGGAATTCTCCGACCACTGTCTGGTCTTGATAACATACCACCTACCTGTCACAGTTGCTAAGGCCCCACATTGGTGCAAAATCTGCCCCCCCCGAGCTCATGTCGCCAGGATTTTCCATGTGGGTGGAAGAGGCAACTTTGGCAAAAAATTTTGTTGCACCGTTTTGCGCGAACCCCATTTCCACATGGGCAACTTTCAAAGAGGACACCATCCACCACTCTCGCCATCTCTCCTCCAGGCGCTCATGAGCCACATCGGCAGTTATCTCGCGCGCTCTGGCAGAATTGGCACACTTAGATCCCAACATTCCAGCTACAGTATACAGCCCTGCATGGGGCCAGAAGTGGGCAGAGGCAGCCGCCCACCTCAACGCACTCGAAAGGTAACACAAACATTGGGTTTGTGTCTAATACAGGGCCACACACATCACTAAAGGCAACAAGTGCACCGCATATTTCTTTTAAAAAAATTTTGCACCATGCCAGAGTGTGGCCTGCACACAGGTGCAAAATTGCGTAATTCTATTGTGGATACACCAGCTGAAGTGGCAATCGAAATGCAAAAATATTACTCTGAGTTGTACTGAGCTGAACCAATTCAGCTGGCCTAAGTGGCAGAATTTCTCGACTGAGCTCATATCTACACCATTTTCTGATACCCAAAAATAATGAATTTAATTACTCTGAACAAATTATGGACAGCCATTTGCAGTGCGCCAAACCGAAAATGCCCAGGCCCAGATGGCATTCCATATGAGTTCTACAAAAAATATTTCAAATATATATCTCCACTTCTGCTTGCCTCACTTAACCAAAGCCAGTTGGAAATGTGCCTCCTACCAGGAGGACATGAGGCCTTTACTGTCACACTCTTCAAGAAAGGGGATAAGCTTGACTTAGCCAACTGGCGCCTCATTTCTCTAACAAACACAGACACCAAAATTTTAACAAAAATCATGGGTAACCAATTAGGGACTGTAGCATCTGCCACCATCTCCCCAGAACAATTAGGTTTCATCCCCAGAAGGTCAATTTGGGATAACGTGCACTCTGTGGCTAATGTATGTCAGTCCACAGCCTCTGGGGCACTTGTATTCTTGGACCAACAGAAGGCCTATGATAGAGTAAACTGGGAATACCTAAGGGCCTTCCATCAATTCCGCCTACCCCCTCGCTTCATCAACTGGGTGATGCTGCTCACAGACTCTGCAACAATGGCAGTGCGTGGCCCAGGCTTCCTAACAGAAGTAGTCCACCCTCAAGGGGGCTTGCGACAAGGGGACCCCCTCAGCCCACTCTTATATAACTTCAGCCTTGACCCACTACTGCGAAATGTGAATGCCCAACTCACTGGGGTCCATGTGCCAGGCCAAGCCCCAGTCAAAATATTGGCGATCGCAGATGATTGTGTGGTTGGGGTGTCTAATAATCAAGATGCACGCGAGCTTGAAGCTCTCATCCAGGAATATTCCTGGGTAAGCAATGCGGCACTGAACGCCTCCAAAACTGAAATCATCCTCCTTGGTCAGTTTCAGAACTGCTGGGCCCCAGCAATTAGTTCCCAACCTGGCCCATCTGCTCGCCCACGTCCACGCCTTACTAACTCAACACACACCGCTCCACTGGTGCTCCCCTTTGTGCCACGCCCTACCATAGGACCAGTGCGCCATCTGGGCGTGTGGATGGAGGCAGGCGGATACGCGTCAGCAGTAATGAAGTGCCATATTCTGGACAACGTGACAAAGCGAATCGCCTCTCTTAGAGCCCACCCTACTTCCCTGACTGGCAGGGTTGTTTTAGCCAACTCTATGCTCCTATCTAAAGTCTGGTTCAGAGCCCACGCCATCCCCTTCTCCCCAAACTTCTTCAAATCCTTGTATGCCTTGCTACAAGGATGGCTTTGGTCAGGCTGCCCTCCACCAGTGCGGCTAGAGGTCATGTTTGGCCCTCATCATCATGGTGGCATGGGCCTGCTTGACTTCAAAGCCCATGCTGCCAAGATCCTGGGCACCTGGATTGTGGCCGTCACAGCTCCCACACTCTCATCCCAACACTGGTCCCGCGCAGCCTGCTTTAACTTCTCCAGAGCCTTGGGCCTCAACAATCCATCAAACCCCCACTCCCTGATGAAATACCTCGCATCACACACATCGGCCACAGGTCCTCACGGGACAAAAACCCACTACAAACGAATCCTACTCTTCATGTGGAGCGCAGAGTGGAGAATTCGTATTAGTGGACATACTGCCCAAAGAGGCCGCCCCTCTCCTCAGTTCACACAAGAGGTACAGGGGCTACCCATCCATGATGGCGTAATCCCCATTTGGCCCCATGTCCTATCCAGGGTGGACTACCTGGACATGATGGACATCCCTTATTCCATTAAGACCCAAAAAACATTCTGGAATTATGTACATCACCCTCTGTTGCAGCCTTAAGTCCGCTCCCATGTGTGGCACTGCCTGAGGCAGGTGTATCGTACAGCTGAGCGCACTAATGCTTCACACTCATCCTGCATCATGTGTGGCTAGTATGGAACGCTGTTCCACCGCCTGGAGAAGTGTCCTACCTCTAAAGTGATATGGCGCGAAGTTCAACGTCTGCTTGGCCAGGATCAAACGCATCCCTTCAGTCTGTCAAGAGATATGTTTGCTCTATCAATGGCCTCCCCCTTCCACCCTCCCTCCGTGCTCTGGTAGTTGCAATCACCATGTGGACCATCCACACGATTGTCTTAGATGCCATCGCAGGCTCCACCCCCACCCTCCCAGAAACTGTCCACAGATTCCGGTCTTATCTGGTGGCCACTTTCAAGTGTGGATGTTTGGATACCTCCCACCGCGTCACTGACAGCTGGTCTCCTCCTGGTTCCCAGTCTGGTTCATCAAATCAGAATCCTTCCTCAACACGTGCTCAATAGTGGCTACGGCCCCTTCACACGTCCCCTCCCCCTCCTTATAAGTGGCGTTCCCGCTGGCAACAAGAGAAAGCATCGCTTCTCTGGGGTGCCTCCCCCAGTACTAAGTTTATCTGTCCTGAGTCATATTTGGAAGTTTCCGTCCCATGGTCGGCTTTCCCCGCAATAAATTCAAAAAAGAGGAACTTGAAAAAGTGCATATATTACTTGAAGATTATCAAGATTTTTTTCCCCGCGTCAAATGTTAAATATGACCACATGAAAAATTGAACACAGAGTATTGACATAGGAGACTCAACCCTAATATGATCAAAGCCATCTAGGAAGGCAAAGGTAGAGGAGCAATACATGAAGGCTGAGCTCAAGAAACTTTTGTATGTCAGCTTACTTTTGCCCTTCCAGAGTCCATGGTCGTCCCCACTGCTACTCTATAGTATGAAAATGGTGGCCACAGAATAGTAATGAACTACAGGAAGCTAAATAATCTCACAAAGAAGAATTGCTATCCAATTCTGCAAATTGACAATGCTCTGGCCCAACTCTCTTGCTTGAATTTTCTTCTCCACTATGGACCTGCCAGTGGTTACTAGCAGATAAATCTATCACCATAAGGCCAAGAAAAATGTGCATTAATATGACAAAAATTAACCTACTTGGCTCCCTCAGGGATCTGCAACGCGCTAACCTAATTCCATCAAATGATGGTAACGTCATGTAAGATCTCAAATTCTGCTACATGATTGTTTATCTAAATGACATAACAATATTTTCCTAAACTTTTACTAAGCATCTAGATCACCTTAAGTCAGTTTTTTTAAACTACAAGAGAATAACATCAAACTAAAACCTACAAAGTGTACCTTTTTCCAACAATAATTGGAATTATTAGGATATAATATATCCTAGGAAAGAAACAACCCTTATACAACAAGATTGAAGTGATTTCTGAGATTCCTGAACCATAGAGTCTCCAAGATATATAGATAATCTTAGGAATAATGAAATATTATTATCAAATTATCCCTAATTTTGCTCAACTTGCCAGACCTCATAACCTATTGCTTGCCATAAACAAACTTTTTGTATTGGTAGTTGAACATCTGTCTGGCCACCAGGGAGGAATTATTGGTGGTGCATTTATCTGAAGGCAGGGATTTGAAGTTTGAAGCCTTGGATGAGACGTTCTCCACTATAATAAAGTAAGATAATTTAAATTATATGTTCTGCTGAAAAGTAATTTATTTAGAGTAATCAAGCACTTATGTATAGTGCTTCAAAATGTAAGGAAATGAAGAGGAATTTTAAGGGTAGTGTCATGGGACCTGTAGGAAAGTCCTGATACTAGGATAGGTGGGAATAGATAAAAGTGTGGATTAATATTATATAACAGCTTGGAAATTTAAAAATCCTCAATTCAGCATAATTCAGGTAAAGCCCCAAATTCAGTATATTTATCAGGAACATTGAATCAAACTCCTGGTCAAAACCAACTTGGGACCTATCTCAACTAAAAAAAATTTTGACCTGCCCAACATTGCACTGAACTCATCCGCACTGCAAAAAATTCATCTGGCGTCAGGAAAACAAAAAGCGAAGGCCAAAGCCAACGCGACTCTTTCTGCAAAAATCAACAAAAACTATGATAGCGTTGCTGCTAATACCCATGCTGCTGTGAAAGCCCGTGGGGACCTAGAAGAGGCTGGGTGGCCTGGGGCCCACCCCCTTGCACCTAAGGTGCAAAGGGGGAAACCTTCACTTTAGGGACGTTGAATATTGCCAGACTCAAGGCCTCCCCATCCCGGGCTAGGAAACTGAGTTTTTTACAACACAATTTACCCGTGGATATCCTGGCCATCCAGGAGTCCCACTGTCCATGAGGTTCGAAGAAACTTGGAAAACAATGCTCCTCCCATCCCTATCCTTTTGGTTAAAGCACTGTGGGGTGCTAATTTGGAAAAATAATTTTTTCAAATTCATATCCTCAGAAACATTCCTAAATGGCTGAGTGCTCGTCGTCACCTTCTTGTGGGATGATGTAGTGCACGCAATCATCAACATCTATGCACCAAATGGTGCACATGAGCGTCAGGAATTTTTCTCGTCAGTCAAATCCCTCCTGCTACCCCCAGATTCTTTCCTAGTCGGCAACATGAACTGTTGGCTAACCTCACCAACGGACTGGTGGCCTCCCTCACCCCATGCCCCACACGGTCATGTAGAACTACGCATTCTAAAGACATACTTGGGTTATAAATGTGCTGCCATGACATGCCCTGCTGCTCAAAAACATGATGCATCCCCACGTCCATAACATCCAATTAAGGTACATGACCTGCATCGACCTTATTCTAATGCTGGCGAAATTCCAACCCCACATCTCCCACTTCAAAACAACGAAAATGGAATTCTCCGACCACCAACTGGTCTTGATAACCTACCACCTACCTGTCACAGTTGCTAAGACCCACATTGGTGCAAAATCCGCCCCCCCAAGCTCGCGTTGCCAGGATTTTCCACGTGGGTGGAAGAGCCAACTTCAGAAAAAAAGTTTGTTGCACCATTTTGCATGGACCCCATTTCCACATGGGCAACTTTCAAAGAGGACACCATCTGTCACTCTCGCCATCTCTCCTCCAGATGCTCATGAGCCACATTGGCAGTTATCTCACGCGCTCTGGCAGAATTGGCACACTTGGAGTCCAACATTCCAGCTACAGGATACAGCCCTGCATGGGGCCAGAAGTGGGTGGAGGCAGCTGCCCACCTCAACGCACTTGAAAGGCAACACAAACATCAGGTTTGTGTTCAATACAGGGCCACATGCATCACAAAAGGTGACAAGTGCACCGCATATTTCTTTAAAAAAAATTTTGCACCATGCCAGAGCGTGGCCTGCACACAGGTGCAAAGATCTGATAATTCTATTGCGGATACACTAGCCAAAGTGGCAATTGAAATGCAAAAATATTACTCCAAGTTGTACCAAGCCAAACCAATTTAGCCAGCTGAAGTGGCAGAATCTCTCGACTGAGCTCATATCTGCACCCTTTTTGGTACCCAAAAATAATGAATTTAATTACTCTGAACAAATTATGGACAGCCATTCGCGGTGCGCCAAACTGAAAATGCCCAGGCCCAGATGGCATTCCATATGAGTTCTACAAAAAATTTTAATTATATATCTCCACTTCTGCTTGTCTCTTTTACCAAAGCCTGTTGGAAACGCGCCTCCTACCAGGAGGACATGAGGCCTTTACTGTCACACTCTTCAAGAAAGGGGATAATCTTGACTTAGCCAACTGGCGCCCCATTTCTCTAACAAACACAGACACCAAACTTTTAACAAAAATCATGGCTAACCGATTAGGGACTGTAGCATCTGCCACCATCTCCCCAGAACAATTCGGTTTCATCCCCAGAAGGTCAATTTGGGATAACGTGCACTCTGTGGCTAATGCAAACCAGACCACAGCCTCTGGGGCACTTGTATTCTTGGACCAACAAAAGGCCTATGATAGAGTAAACTGGAAACCTAAGGGCCTGCCTCCATCAATTCCGCCTACCCCCTCGCTTCATCAATTGGGTGATGCTGCTCACAGACTCTGCAACAATGGCAGTGCGTGGCCCTGGCTTCCTAAAGGAAGTAGTCCGCCCTCAAAGGGGCTTGCGACAAGGGGACCTCCTCAGCCCACTCTTATACAACTACAGCCTTGACCCACTACTGCGAAATGTGAATGCCCAACTCACTGGGGTCCATGTGCCAGGCCAATCCCCAGCCAAGATATTGGCATTTGCAAATAATTGTGTGGTTGGGGTGTCTATTACTCAAGATGAATGCACGCTTGAAGCTCTCATCCAGGAATATTCCCAGGTAAGCAACGCGGCACTGAACGCCTCCAAAACTGAAATCATCCTCCTTGGTCGGTTTCAGAACTGCTGGGCCCCAGCAATTAGTTCCCAACCTGGCCCATCTGCTCGCCCACGTCCACGCCTTACTAACTCAACACACACCGCTCCACTGGTGCTCCCCTTTGTGCCACGCCCTACCATAGGACCAGTGCGCCATCTGGGCGTGTGGATGGAGGCAGGCGGATACGCGTCAGCAGTAATGGAGTGCCATATTCTGGACAACGTGACGAAGCAAATCGCCTCTCTCAGAGCCCACCCTACTTCCCTTACTGGCAGGGTTGTTTTAGCCAACTCTATGCTTTTATCCAAAGTCTGGTTTGGAGCCCACGCCATCCCCTTCTCCCCAAGCTTCTTCAAATCCTTGTATGCCTTGCTGCAAGGATGGCTTTGGTCAGGCCGCCCTCCACCAATGCGGCTAGAGGTCATGTTTGGCCCTCATCATCATGGTGGCATGGTCCTTCTTGACTTCAAATCCCATGCTGCCAAGATCCTGGGCACCTGGATCATGGCCGTCACCACTCCTACACTCCCATCCCAACACTGGTCCCGCGCAGCCTACTCCAACTTCTCCCAAGCCTTGAGCCTCAACAATCCATCAAACCCCCACTCCCTGATGAAATACCTCGCATCACACACATCGGCCACAGGTCCTCACGGGATAAAAACCAACTACAAACTAATCCTACTCTCCATGCGGAGCGCAGAGTGGAGAATTTGTATTAGCGGACATACAACCCAAAGAGGCCACCCCTCTCCTCAGTTCACACAAGAGGTACAGGGGCTACCCATCCATGATGGCATGATCCCCATTCGGCCCCATGTCCTATCCAGGGTGGACTACCTGGACATGATGGACATCCCTTATTCCATTAAGACCCAAAAAACATTCTGGAAATATGTACATCACCCTCTGTTGCAGCCTTAAGTCCGCTCCCATGTGTGGCACTGCCTGAGGCGGGTGTATCGTACAGCTGAGCGCTTTAATGCTTCACACTCATCCTGTATCATGTGCGGCCAGTATGGAACGCTGTTCCACCGCCTGGAGAAGTGCCCCACCTCTAAAGTGATATGGCGCGAAGTTCAACATCTGCTGGGCCAGGATCAAACGCATCCCTTCAGTCTGTCAAGAGATATGTTTGCTCTGTCAATGGCCTCCTCCCTTCCACCCTCCCTCCGTGCTCTGGTGGTTGCAATCGCCATGTGGACCATCCACACGATTGTCTTAGATGCCATCGCAGGCTCCACCCCCACCCTCCCAGAAACTGTCCACAGACTCCGGTCTTATCTGGTGGCCACTTTCAATTGTGGATGTTTGGATACCTCCCACCGCGTCGCCGACAGCTAATCTCCTCCTGGTTCCCAGTTTGGTTCATCAAATCTGACCCTTTCCTCCATACGTGTTCAATTGTGGCTACGGCCCCTTCACGCGTTCCCTCCCCCTCCCCATAAGTGGCGTTCCCGCTGGCAACAAGAGATAGCATCGCTTCTCTGGGGTGCCTCCCCCAGTACTAAGTTTATCTGTCCTGAGTCATATTTGGTAGTGTCCATCCCATGGTCAGCCTTCCCCACAATAAATTGAAAACATTGAATCAAACTCCATTCTCAAAGTTATAGAGCCATTTGGAAATTGGGCCCTTTTCATTAATATATTTTCCCCCTGGACAAGGCTTTTACCTTGCATAGGGAGAATACCAACAACGCCCTCCCCAAGCCTTTTCCTAGGGGAGTAAGTTGTGACCTGAGGGTTAAAGTAGAAGGAGGACTCAAGCTCAGGGGTGTATGGAGCCTTGTTCTTGATGCATTTCTAGGTTGGTGATGCCTGTGTGGGAGTTGTGGAAGTAGTGGTAGGCCTTGGCTTGGCGTTCAGCAACCTTGGAGTGGTAGGACTCATACTTGGAGCTTTTCAGGTAGATAAAGAAATCAAACTCCTTTATGGCGATGTCAATGTCAGCCTGCAGGATACAATTGGCATCTTTGCTAAGCAGCTCCAGGTGGTGGAGTGCAGCCTGGATGGGGTCTGCAAGGCCACCAAACTTGCGGGGGTGTCACCGCACATAGTTCTCTTGAACCATAAGTGGCACAATTTGAAAGTCATGAAAATAGAACTCAATATGGTCAGCCAGGGTGTGGTTCCCATAAGCTGTGGCATGCTCTTGGAGGTAAGCCTTGGTGGTAAAGCAGTCAGATCGTTTTTTGAAAAAGGTGGTTCCAAGTTTCTTAATCTACGATCTGTTGCTGGTTGAGCAATCTAGTCTTTTGAGGTAAATAGCCTTTATGTTGGATAACTCCAGCCTAATTTGTGTGTTGTTAATCTAGAGCGTTATGATCTGGTCAGTATTGTCCTGGATCTCTGACTGCAGGCCAAGCAGCATCCTCCATTCCTGGATAACTTCCAACTTGGAGGCCTTCAACTCCTCCTCCAACTGCATTATCCTTTTGAACGCCTCCTGCGCCATCTTGGCCATGCTAGTCTCAGCCTCTTTAAGCTTCCAGTTCAACTCATTTGCCACCTGAACCTAGCATCTTTCAATCACCTTATCTGCCAATAGATCCAGGTAAAGTTTGGAGGAAATGTCAGCGTCAGTGAGCTGCATAGGCAGATACCCCACAAGTTTTGAAGATGTCTGAATGACTGTAGGGCGTTGCCCCTTGAAAATTTTGACAGGGAGGCCTTTTCAAGTGACACTGAGCCACCATCTCTCAGGATTGGGACTAACAAATCTCACTTGTGACTGAAAGTGACCCATGCAACAAAGTTTGAGAGGAAAATTTGAAATGGGCTGAAAGGTTGGCATTAGTAGAGGAGGTAATGTCAGCTGGTTCCTCAAGCTTCACTTATTCAGGACCCTCATTTTTGTCAGGATCAGCAGTATCCCAATCTGAGAGCCAAACTGGGTAATCAAGATGTTTCGCTTTAGTAATATCTGGTCCAATCTTGGGAGGGGAGCCGTCAAAGTTAAAAAGCATTAGATTTGCAAAAAAGGAGTCATTGAGCTTGTCACCAATGGTGCGAAGGTAAGTCCCAGGTATTTTGTCTGGCGTTTTCAGCGCATCATCGCACTGATTGTTTTTTAGGCTTTCAGAAAATTCTTGAGGCTTGATGCCTTCTTTTGTTTGACAGCTAGTTCTCAACTTGTCCCAAATCTCATTAATTTGGTGTTGTCAATGCTCACTGGCCAAATTTGATTTGTCGCTCAGCACTTTAGGGTTCAAATTGGCTATGATCTTTGTTTCCACTTTCTGCTCTGAAGCAGCAGAGTGGGAAATGACATTGAGAGTTGAATTTCTGTTTTTATTAACTAAATAAATATTATTGTTAGTATTGAAAACATTTGTTTTTATTTCTGAGCATTCCAATTGGTTTAATCTTTGCTCTTTGACTGGAGGATAAGCATCAATTTGGTCAGCTTCTTTTTATATTGCTTCACTTTAGAGAGAAATCTAAAGAGTTTCTCCTCATAATGGAAAACTCATCCTAGAGGCTAGTGGTCATTTCTCTGGGTGATATTTTACCAAGCGTCTCTTTGGTCACAGTCCCATTCTTCCTTAATAAGTTTTGCTTCGTTTTTATAATAAAGTATTGCATTTTTCAATCTCTTCACCTTATGATGTTGGCTATAATTCTCTCTGATATCCGTTTCAGTTATTTCAGGCATATACAATAAATCAAGTAAGGGCTTGAGTTGGCCTGATGTTTTGAAACATATAGGACTTTCTTCTCTAGGACATGTAAAGCTCTTCTTGGTAAAATTACTTCCCACAGTTACTGCATCTTGGCCATTCCAGTGTGGTATGCCAAAAGATCAGGGTCTGTGATACCTACTGAGGATTGATAACTCTTATCATCCAAGGTTGAGGCTATATCCTCATAATGCAACACAGAAGCGACCTGGTGGAAAGCACCATTTTGTCAGGCCACCAGGGAGGAATCATTGGTGGCGCATATATCTGAAGTCAGGGCTTTGAAGTTTGCAGCCTTGGATGAGACATTCTCCATTAGAATAAAGTAAGATAAATTAAATAATATGTTCTGCCAGGAAGAAACTTATTTAAAGTAATCAAGCACTTATTTATAGTGATTTAAAATGTAAGGAAATGAAGAGGGATTTTAAGGGTAGTGTCATGGGACCTGTAGGAAAGTCCTGATACTAGGATAGGTGGGAATAGATATAAGTGTGGATTAATATTAGATAACAGCTTGGTAATGTAAATATTCCCCAAATTCGGCATAATTCAGGTAAATCCCCAAATTCAGTATACCAGTTAATAACATAGAATCAAACTCCATTCTCAAAATTATTGAGACATTTGGGAATTGGCCCTTCAGATTAATATATTGACCTTCCCCTAGACAAGGCTTTTACCTTGCATAGGGAGAATCCTGACAACATCTAACTTCATTTGATACAATGAAAGCCTTCTTAAAAATAAGACCTATTTTGAGACACCTGGATCATGAAAGACCTTTCGTCCTTTTACAGATGCCTCTGGCTTAGCTGTAGGGGCCATTCTCATGCAACTGGATGATGTAGGCATTGACCACCCGATTTCCTATTACAGAAATATGCTCTCAAAGCTATAAGCAATTACAGTCGAATGGAGATATTTTTTAGCTGTTATACTTGCAAATAACACTTCCAACCTTTCTTGTATGATACAAACTTCACTGTAATTACAGACCACGCTTCTTTAAAGTGGTTGCAAAATATGAAAGATTTGACAGGAATAATAGCCATATGGGCTTGAAAACTTCAGCACTACATCTTATTCTTATTGATTGAGCAGAACAAAGCACATGAATGTAGATGGACTGACCAGATTGCCCCTACTACATCCAGATGATAGTGAAGCCAAATAATTACCTATCTTTACTCATGATGCTGGACTCTTAAAAGGACAAATATTAAGTTAGAAAAAAATGCTATATTGAAACTCAAAAATTTATAAAGTTCCCAATGGATTTTATACAAGAGACTCATAACTTACTAGTTAACCTAATTGTGACTTTTGGATTGGGCATGAGTTATAATGTAAGCCCACAATACCTTAGGACATAGAGGAATCAGGACAATTTATGTATGGATTTAAAAACAATATTATTAAAGGAATACTGAACTCTTTAGTAAAAGTCTTAGATGCCTGTATAACTTGTCAGAAACAAATGTTGCATAAGGCCAAGTACAATTATCATCTCTAACCCTCAGAGCTATTACAAACCATAGGTTTAGATGTCACAGGTCCACATCCCAAATCTATGGGAGAAAATTGAAATATACTTGTAGGGATTGATCATTTTACAAAGTGGCTTGAAGCAATTGCCATCCTCGCACAGACTACCAAGGCTATCGTCAAATTTTTATATCAAAATATATTTATTAGACATGGTTGCCAGCAAGTACTGCTATGCAATGACAGAAAAAACTTTACCTCAATGGTTTTGATAATACTGGATATAAGCATGGGAACTTGACAACTATTTTCAGCACCCTGCAACCCATCGACTAATGGGAATGTAGAAAAAGCAAATGGAACGTTAGTTTGGATACTACAAAAGATGGCTACAAATTTATTACAGTGGGATCAGTATCTCCTGAATGCTTTGATGGCTTATAGAAAAAGTTTCATTGCGTTGTCAAAATGTCACCTATAAAGGCATTATACGTAAGAGAACCTGTTATCCTGGAATTATTATCCTGAAAAGTTATCAGTTATAATACCAAAGGGCCTGAAAAGGTGCTAGGAATATTAGCCCAGAATAATTTACAACTTAATTGGAGGCAATGAAAAATCTAGTATAAACGTTACAAGAGAATACCAAGAGTCTAATACATCCCACCAACCTTTACCTGCTCTTGAAAATTCAGATTTTAGTTTTATATTATCACAATTGTATAGCACCCTGAGGGGTAAAATTAGATTCTATACGGGATGAGCCATGTACTATAACCTACAAATGTGGAGATGAATACAAAATTAATTTTTTAATAATTGGAGTAACTAATAACCCATGTACATAGTGAGTCTATGTTGGTTTTCCCCTAACAATATTCTTAAAGAGGGTGATGTCAGAAAACAGATTATTGGACTTGATAAATTGAATATCATCCAATCAAATCCCATATAAGAATCAGCACCTAGACTTGGGAAGGGTTAAAAAAAAACTCCTTTGATAAACTATACAGAAAAATTGATATATGGTAAGGCTCAACTTGAAAATTAGAACATCTATATTGGACCAACTTAAGCTCAGAATACCCCAAGATGAAATCTTATTAGATGAGGCAGAGGATTCTTATAATGTCAGGTGATTACTTCATCATATGACACTCATGAGAGTAAACTAAGATGTACCGCAAAAGGGCAAGGATCAATAATTTAAATTTAAATTTCTTGCGAGGAAGGCTGACCATGGGATGGACACTTCCAAATTTGACAAAAGATTCAAAACTCAGTAACAGGAAGGCACCCCAGAGAAGCGATGCTATCTCTTGTTGCCAGCGGGAACGCCACTTATAAGGAGGGGAGGGAACGTGTGAAGGGGCCGTAGCCACAATTGAACACGTATGGAGGAAAGGGTCAGATTTGATGAACCAAACTGGGAACCAGGAGGAGATTAGCTGTCGGCGATGCGGTGGGAGGTATCCAAACATCCACGCTGGAAAGTGGCCACCAGATGAGACTAGAATCTGTGGACAGTTTCTGGGAGGGTGGGGGTAGAGCCTGCGATGGCATCCAGGACAATCGTGTGGATGGTCCACATGGCGATTGCAACCACCAAAGCATGGAGGGAGGGTGGAAGGGGGAGGCCATTGATAAAGCAAACACATCTCTTGACAGACTAAAGGGATGCGTTTGATCCTGGCCAAGCAGACGTTGAACTTCGCGCCATATCACTTTAGAGGTAGGACACTTCTCCAGGCGGTGGAACAGCGTTCCATACTAGCCACACATGATGCAGGATGAGTGTGAAGCATTAAAGAACTCAGCTGTACGATACACCCACCTCAGGCAGTGCCACACATGGGAGCGGACTTAAGGCTGCAACAGAGGGTAATGTACATATTTCCAGAATGTTTTTTGGGTCTTAATGGAATAAGGGATGTCCATCATGTCCAGGTAGTCCACCCTGGATAGGACATGGGGATCATGCCATCATGGATGGGTAGCCCCTGTACCTCTTGTGTGAACTGGGGAGAGGGGTGGCCTCTTTGGGTTGTATGTCCGCTAATACAAATTCTCCACTCTGCGCTCCGCATGGAGAGTAGGATTAGTTTATAGTTGGTTTTTGTCCGATGGACCTGTGGCCGATGTGTGTGATGCGAGGTATTTTATCAGGGAGTGGGGGTTTGATGGATTGTTGAGGCCCAAGGCATGGGAGAAGTTGGAGCGGGCTTCGTGGGACCAGTGTTGGGAGGGGAGTGTAAGGGCGGTGATGGCCACAATCCAGGTGCCCAGGATCTTGGCAGCATGGGCTTTGAAGTCAAGCAGGCCCATGCCACCATGATGATGAGGGCCAAACATGAACTCTAGCCATACTGGTGGTGGGCGGCCTGACCAAAGCCATCCTTGCAGCAGGGCATACAAGGATTTGAAAAAGCTTCAGGAGAAGGGGATGGCGTGGGCTTCAAACCAGACTTTGGAGAGGAGCATAGAGTTGTCTAAACAACCCTGCCAGTAAGGGAAGTAGGGTGGGCTCTGAGGGAGGCGATGCGCTTCATCACGTTGTCTAGAATACAACTTTCTATTACTGTTGATTCATAACCGCCTGCCTCCACCCACACGCCCAGATGGCGGACTGGCCCTATGGTAGGGCGTGGCACGAAGGGGAGCACCAGTGGGGTGGTGTGGGGTGAGCTGGGAGGGCGAACACATGTGCGAGCAGATGGGCCGGGCCGGGCACTGGTTGCTGGGGCCCAGCAGGTTTGATACTGACCAAGGAGGATGATTTCAGTTTTGGAAGCGTTCAGTGCAGCGTTATTTACCTGGGAATACTCCTGTATGAGAGCTTCAAGTGCGCGTGCATCTTTATTATTAGACACCCCAACAACACAGTCATCTGCAAACGCCATCATCTTGACTGGGGCTTGGCCTGGCACATGGACCCCAGTGAGTTGGGCATTCACATTTCAAAGTAGTGGGTCAAGGCTGAAGTTGTATAAGAGTGGGCTAAGGGGGTCCCCTTGTCGCAAGCCCCTTAGATGGCGGACTACTTCCGTTAGGAAGCCAGTGCCATGCACTGCCATTGTTGAAGATTCTGTGAGCAGCATCACCCAGTTGATGAAGCGAGGGGCTAAGCGGAATTGATGGAGGCAGGCCCTGAGGTATTCCCAGTTTACTCTATCATAGGCTTTCTGTTGGTTTAAGAATACAAGTGCCCCAGAGGCTGTGGACTGGCATGCGTTAGCCACAGAGTGCATGTTGTCCCAAATCGACCTTCTGGGTATGAAACCAAATTGTTCTGAGGAGATGGTGGCAAATGCTACAATCCCTAAACGGTTAGCCATGATTTTTGTTAAAATTTTTGTTTCCATGTAAGTTAAAGAAATGGGGCGCCAGTTGGCTAAGTTTAGCTTGTCCCCTTTCTTGAAGAGTGTGACGGTGAAGGCTTCTTGTCCTCCTGGTAGGAGGCGCGTTTCCAGAAAGCTCTGGTTAAGTGAGGCAAGCAGCAGTGGGGATATATATTTGAAGTACTTTTTATAGAATTCATATGGAAATGCCATCTGGGCCTGGGCATTTCCAGTTTGGTGCACCGCGGATGGCTGTCCATAGTTCGTTCAGAGTAATCAAATTCATTATTTCTGGGTATCAGTAAATGGTGCAGATGTGGGTTTGGTCAAGAAATTCCGCCACTTCAGCCAGCTGAATTGAATTGGATCGGTATAACTTGGATTAATACTTTTGTATTTCAATTGCCACTTCAGCTGGCATATCCATGATGGAATCATCTGATCTTTGCACCTGTGTGCAGGCCACGCTCTGGGGTGGTGCAAAAAAAAAATTTTAAAAAATATGCGGTGCACTTGTTGCCCTCTGTAATGCATTTGGCCCTGTACTGAACACAAATCTGAGGTTTGTGTTGCCTTTCGAGTGCGTTGAGGTGGGCGGCTGCCTCCACCCACTTCCAGCCCCATGCAGGGCTGTATCCTTTGGCTGGGATGTTGGACTCCAGGTGTGCCAACTCTGCCAGAGCGCGCGAGATTATGGCCAATGTGGCTCGTGAGCATCGGGAGGAGAGGTGGCAAGAGTGGTGGATGGTATCCTCTTTGAAGGCTGCTCTTGTGGAGATGGGGTCCGCGCAAATTGGTGTAACAAACTCTTTTGCCAAAGTTGCTGATTCCACCAATGTGGAAAATCCTGGCGACGCAAGTTCAGGAGGGCGGAGTTTGCACCAATGTGGGGTCTTAGCCACTGTGACAGGTAGGTGGTAGGTTATTGAGACCAGCTGGTGGTTGGAGAATTCAATTTTTGTTGTTTGGAAGTGGGAAATGTGAGGTTGGAATTTCGCCGGCGTAAGGATAAGGTCTATGTGGGTCATGGACCTTAATTGGCCGTTGTGGATGTGGGGTCGCGTCATGTTTTTGAGTAGCAGGGCTTGCCATGGCAGCGCATCCATTAACCCAAGGGTGGCCTTTAGAACGTGAAGTTCTATGTGACCCTGGGGGGCATGGGAGGAGGAAGGCCAATGGTCCGTTGGTGTGTTTAGCCAACAGTTCATATCGCCAACTATGAAAGGATCTGGGGGTAATGGGAGGGATTTGACTGATGAGAAAAATTCCTGACGTTCTTGTGCACAGGTTGGGGCATAGATGTTGACAATAGCATGTGCCATGTTGGCCCATGAGAAAGTGACAATGAGGACTCGGCCATTGAGGAAGGATTCTGATGATAAAAATTTGAAAAAATTGATTTCCAAACTAGCACCCCACAGTGCTCTGACCAAAAGGATAGGGATGGGAGGAGCATTGTTTTCCAAGCCTCCTCAGAACCTTGTGGACAGTGGGACTCCTGGATGGCCAGGATATCCACAGGTAAATTTTTTTGTAAAAAACTCAGTTTCCTAGCCCGGGACAGCAAGGCCTTGAGTCTAGCAATATTCAATGTCCCTAAAGTGAAGGTTTCCCCCTTCGCACCTTAGTTGCAGGGGGTGGGCACCCGGGCCCACTAGCCTCCTCTAGATCCCCACAGGCCTTCACAGCAGCGCGGGTGTTTGTAGCAATGCTATTGGTAGTTTTGTTGATTTTAGCAGAAAGGTTCACGTTGGCTTTTTCCTTTGCTTTTTGTTTCTCCAATGTCAAATGTTTTTTTGCAGTGTAAATGAGTTTGGTGCACCAACAATTGGGTCAAAAAAAAATTTTTATGTAGGTTGGACCCCAAGTCAGTTTTAACTGGAGCTTGGTTGCAAAGATTGGGTGAGATCAAGTCACCCATCAGATCCTCAGATTAGGTGGCCCAATCGGCATGGGCTTCCTAATCTGATTGTTTGATGGATTCCCTTGTTGCTTCTGCCGCAAAGGTTTTGATGTCCTCCTGGCGTTGGGAGTGTGGGATAGCGGTGGTGACTTTGGCCGCTTCCTTGGCCGTGGTCCTGCAGGCCTGCTTGGCCTTCTTCTGCTCTTGCAGGGAAATAGGTTTTACCAGTAGGTAGCAGCCTTGTGCTCCCCACAGGAAAGCCTCTTTGGTGCTTACAGTTGGTTTGTAGTGCGCCTCTCCGCTGGCCATGGCCGCCAAGGGGTGCTCTTGGAATGTGATGCCCTCCTTGGTGGGGCATGCATGTGCCTTATGGCTAAACGCATCACAATGGGTGCAGATGGGGGGCGCGCTGTCCACGTTTACCTGGAAAGGGTGGGTGGTATGCCCTTAAATATTAATATATTGGAGTGCGGGATCTGGGTTAGGTCCTTTGCAATCTCCTCAGTTGGGATCAGAACTGCGATGGCTTTGCTGGTGCACAGGTGTGGCATCAGCATAAAGCATTGCATCTCAAAAGATTGTATTTCGCCATAAATGGTGAGACCATCTTTCAGGTGCTGCTCCAAAATGGCATGTTTTAGCGTAGTAGGCAAAAAGTTGAATTTGAAAAAAATTTGGTTGGATTTTGTCCATCTGGTGCATTTGGTTTTGATGACCCGTTGCCCTTCAGGGAGGTCAATCACTACATGCACCACAGCAGCTTCATCTGCTGCCTCCTTGTTTTCAAAACTGAGGTCCAGCCAACCATGTGACATGGAGTGAGGTGCGACGTACACCATGGTCATGAAAAAAGTGTGCACATCCCCACAAAATTTTTCCCATAAAGCTGTTTGTTGGATGTCCAGAAACACACGGACTCCATATCCCACCAATGAGAGTGGTTGAGAGTGCGGCGTGTTAATGTACTGGTTGCATTGTGCTTGCCAAGCGAGGATTTCTGGGGAAATAGTGACCGCCAGTTTTTTTATATTTTTTTCTATTCCGCCAGTTTCTCTGGGGCGTTTTCAAACGTTTGAGGCCGCGAGCAAACCACCTGCTCCTCTTACCTTACTTGCCCAACTGCTCCCTGACATGGGCGCAGACTAATCTCCTCTGTGAGATTATCAAACTATAATCAGACTTGAATTGAATAAGTTGCAAAAGTGATTGCAACGAGAGAGAAAAGTTTGGCAAGGATCAATAATCTGTCAAATGATTGACCTAAGTGAAACAATACTCATCCAATTTTTTTTTATTTGAAACACCTTTACTACCTATAAAAAAATTTTTTACAAAGGCATTTTAAATCTGGAATGCATCGCCTGAACAAGAGCCTCTCTATTCAGATCCCCATCTAGTAATTAATTTGAATACTCTTCTTACTGGGGCTTATATTGGTGTATGTAACTCATAAAAACCCCTTATTTTATACAAAAAGTTATACAATTATATCCAATTATCTTTTTGGTACTTGCCTTAATTAAATCCTTTCATCAATTTTACCATAGGACAGATACTTTATCTGATGAGACCTAAGTGTGAATTGCCATCCAAAAAATAAATAAAATACGTGTTGTGAGTCCTAGACTTCTACAAGTATATAGCGTTGAGCTTCTTGGGCATAGCACCATAGAGCTACAATAAATGGATGCCACACAATGGATGAAAGTGATGTTGCAGTTGAGGCTACTTTAACGCAACTTGATTTAAACCAAGCTGATTGCTCCTTAGCAATGGCATTAAGATCTTAATCTAGGCATAGGGTAATTTCAGCATCTCAAAAAAGTGGGTATTAAACCGTTTTATTTTCCAACAAAAAAGATTTTATCATATTTATGGGAAACACTTAACTGCTAAGACTGATCATGCCTTATTTAAGTGTTTCTGCAAAAAAAGGACCACATTGTGTGACTTTATGTGCCCTCAAATTTCAAAACTGTTATTTTTCATTTGTACATTAAGCTGGGCTATATATCATAGTGCCAATAAGCACTTAATTAACTATAATATATTGTACATTTCAATATATTTTGTGTTTATTAATTGAATGGCTCAAATTGTGAACAGAAAAAAACTTAGAATCTGGGAATTATTAAAAAATTGACCATCCAAACTTGTCTTAAAATAGGATTCCTATATAAACAAGTTAATACAGACCAGCTAACCTATGTGCGGCCCCCAGTAATGACTTCTACCATCATGGAGGTGCATCTAACTGTTGGAAATAGTGCCTTTAAGAAGATCTAACAATGTTTAATAATCAATGCTGTTGGTAAGTTATAACTTGTTGCATATAAGATGTCATTGACTCCTGCCTAATGTGTGCCAAACATGGCCTTTCACCCTAGTTTATCAACACCAAGTATTAAAATCAACTCTAACCTTTGCCAATGGTATTATAAATGTGATTGGACCATAACAAACTTTAATGTATGGCCACTTTTAACATCCTTACAGTAGAAAATTTTATAAAATTGGTGATGCCATTATTGTAGTTTTTGTGATAGCTAATGCTACCGCCCCTTTACTTTTCAGGAAAATCTCCTTCCAACATGGTAGCCTTAAAAGTTCTTCTGTATGATAATGGTATAGGTTTTGTATCCTAGGTGGTGACTGAGCTCAAATTAATTTAATGCGTATCTATCAAGATTCTACTTCTCACTACCATCCTGCTACCAATGGGATATTGAAGAGAAAATGGTACTCTTAAGTTCATTCTAAGTAAGACAAATTCATACTGGCCCTTCCAGGTGGAGTCAATGCTTTCCTGAAGCCTTAGTGCTTACTAGTTAAGCTATCATAGGATAATTAAAATGTCTCTATTTAGCCCTTTATGGTCAATCTACCCATATTATTCTCATTATTCATCCCATAAGAAATCATCAACTTCTGACACTTATGACTTAACTAGGAGAATATTAACAGGTATAAATTTTGGATTTCAAGCCCTTGTAGTGAAGTCTTTGGGTGCCATTAGTTGTAAGGAAATGGAACATATAAGTTCTCAAAAGCAAGTTTTGCTAAAATATCAATTAGGAGAATTAGTGCTCTTTTACTAACATTACACTGAAGGAAAAGCTCATCTTGATGATGTCATATAATCTGTACCCTATTGGTTGATATATTATATTTGACTAACATACTTTAT
The DNA here is from genome assembly GCA_022478985.1 of Massospora cicadina. Lineage (NCBI taxonomy): Eukaryota > Fungi > Entomophthoromycota > Entomophthoromycetes > Entomophthorales > Entomophthoraceae > Massospora > Massospora cicadina. The sequence goes on from JAKSZP010011135.1 coordinate 23,581, forward strand.
AGCTTCTGTCAAAATGAAAAAATACCAACTGAATGAATGGAAGATTCCTCTTAAGCTATGTACATCTATAGAAATATTTTTGAGTGAACATTGTTGGGAGAGTTGATAGTCAGATTAATTTAGATAAAATCAGTTTTTGAGGAGCTGAACATTGACCAATGAAAACTAACAACCAATTAATCCAATTTTCAAAGATTCAAAATGACATGGGAAAAAGTCCATTGATACCTGTAAATCCCCCCACTTTGAGCAAAGAATTTAGCATTTTCCAAAGACTAAAGACAAAGCTCCCTTGAGAATTTGGAAAGATCATGCCACATAATGGGCACTACTTTTTTGGAATGGAAATGTACCACAGAAAAGATTATACATATCCCTGACTTAAATAATTAGTAAAAATATGCTCTATTTTATATCTTTGATTTATTTTGAGGTACGCTGACCAGGGGATGGACAGTACCAAACACAACACTTAAAATGACAAAACAAAACTATTAACCAGGTGGAAAGCAGAAACTGCTAACCCACCATGGCAGAGGGTGAGGAGAGGTCAGGGGGTTGGTTTTCAGAAAGACCCACCTCAAATAAAGGGATGTTGGTTACAGTACCAGATCAGAGCAGAGAGCCAGGGCGTTGGGGCATTGTCAAGAGAGTATCTGTAACTCTCTCATTCCCAGCAAGGTGATGTGGGGTGCAAACCCACATTGCTAGGGAACAAGCCGTTAAAAGAATGGGAATACAAGCACCTCAAGCAGTGTCAGTACGAAAGGTACCCCAGGCAAGTATATAAATTGTAACATAAAATACCAGGTAGGTAAGAAACAACACCACTTGAGTGGACCCCAGAGGGGCGTCCATAATCAAGTGCGGCTTGATGTCAGGGACTTTGGGTGCCTCGATCTGGAGGGGACCTGGGCGGCCCACAGGTGGCCCTGGGATTTTGGTAAATTGTGAGATAAGGTAGTTGCCTACATGGTTGGAGACCTCCACGAAGAGGTCCAACACCAGGTTTGCCCAAGGAACCATTAGAAAATGTAAAATAATGGGGTGTTTTTTATTAAGCAAGTCGATCAACAAGGAGTGTTGATCACAAAAACATATTTAAAATGAATTGGGGAAATTTGGGTTCTGCGGCAATGCACCCAAGCCTTGACGTTCCAATAAACAGACGCTTCCACCCGTTTTGGTAAAATACACTGAAAGGGCCTTCACTCGAAAACAGATCTCTTTCTGCTAAGCATCACTTTTTGAAAATCAATTCAGCCTGAAATTTAGCTCCACTAAAGAGATTTACGAAAACTATTAGCAAATATGGCGGGAAACCCCGCAAAAGAACCCGCAGGCTATGCCAAACGAGCCAGCACCACCCCAAACGAAGCAACCCTCGGTTACCCACCTCAGGGTCAACCAGAATCACCCGCTCTCAAGCAGCAGCCATGAAAGCAGGCACCACCCCCCAACCTGGAGCTACTCCAACTAGCGCCAGTTCACCTGATCGCACTTCTGCAACCTGCACGCCTAACAGCTCTGTGTGCGCTGCCTCCCACCAACCCGCTGGGCCCCCTCCAACCAAGGAGGCCATCACCCACGCTGTTTTAATGGCGTCTGCTCAGTTGAATGCAACTCAGCCCATCCAGACATTCACCTCCCCCATTGTGTCAGCTAATTCAGCCCCATCTATTATTGCTGACACCGTGTTTCCGGCTCCCTCCATGAGGGGTGATACCCAGCTACCTGGCCCCCAAATCCTCAGATGTAAGGGTGGATTAGCCGCACATTCTGGTTCACTAAGCACCAAATTGGGACAATCCACTCTTCCCAATGAGGATTCAAATGGTTCAGATTTTGGAACTTCACACCAGTTCCAATCTCACCCGTCCCATTTAAACCCCATAATCGGCACTTCTCAAGTCGGCACTTTATCTCAATATGCTGAAAACGACCAATTCACCAATCAGCCAATGAGTTTTGCCCACAAAATCACAGCAAATACTCGGGCTGAATTTACCCAAATAGATTGGGATGGTGATGAAACATCGCCCTCCTCCCAATTGGCTGGAGTTAATTCCAATCTGGATGGGACTCCCCAATTTATTGAGGCCCAACAATCACCTGGCCCCCAAACCCTCGGATGTAAGGTTGGATTAGCCGCACATTCTGGTTCACTAAGCACCAAATTGGGACAATCTACTCTTCCCAATGGGGATTTAAATGGTTCAGATTTTGGAACTTCACACCAGTTCCAATCTCACCCGTCCCATTTAAACCCCATAATCGGCACTTCTCAAGTCGGCACTTTATCTCAATATTCTGAAAACGACCAATTCACCAATCAGCCAGTGAGTTTTGCCCACGAAATCACAGCAAATACTCGGGCTGAATTTACCCAAATAGATTGGGATGGTGATAAAACATCTCCCCCTCCCAACTGGCTGGAGTTAATTCCAATCTGGATGGGCCTCCCCAATTTAGCGAGGCCTAACAAACTGCCCCTCAATTTAATATGACGTCAGCAACTGCTGTAACATTCCAGAAACGAGGGAACTCCGCAAACTTGTCCAAACCACCAGCTCACACTCAACCTGCAATTGCAGCCCAAAGCAAACACAAACGTACCAAAGGAGCCACTGGGGCATGGCAAAAACCTCTGGCACCAACGCTACCCAAAGCTGATCCCCGTGAAGTGGCATTTATTGCTGATGTTAAGAAGAAATGGGCCGAAACTAGAGCGCAAAAAGCTCTACCTCGCTCAACTATCTCCCACGCAATTCGCCTTTATTATGGGCATAACCCTGTTGAATTCTATACAGAGGATTACTTCTCATACTTTGCAGCGATTGCGGAGACATTCCCTATTAACACCACCATCCATGAATCAGTGGAGGGCCACTACATCGATGTGGGCTTCACTGAAGCTGCCCTTGCTGACCATGCTGCCACCCTCCAGGTCATTATTCCACGCGGATCTCTTCGCATCTCCCGCACACGCTCTCACCTGGAGAAAATTTCATGGGTTACTTTTTCCAACCTACCAACGACTGTTGATCCTGAGTCTCTTAAACTGGCACTCCATCGTGGTTTAATGGAGTTTGGATCTGTTCTTTCAGTGGACTTTAGCGTCCCCTCTTACTATGCTCCCACTCAAAGAGCTCGCACTGCTAGGGCGTCGTTCATCCCCTCCCCCACTGTATCCCGCAACATTGAGGTTATTCCTCGTGTGGCGGTAGTTGGGGCATGCCCTGAGATCTTCTTTGTCGACCCTGATCAGGCGCGCCCCCGGTGTTCATGGTGTAACGCCCTTGGACACTTGTATAATGGCTGCACAGCTCGAAAACAAGCCCTCTTAGCCACCACCCAGGGGCCTAAACCAGGCCAAAAACGATCCCACGTGGCTGCAGCAGCAATTCCACAACCCACACAATGGGTTCCCGGTCAAGACCTGTCCCCTGAGGCCTTACGCCTAGAAGTTGAAACAGCTAACCCCACTATTGGTATGGGATACTTCGCGCTCATGCCCCCCTTCCAATGGGCACCCCCTCCAATTTCCCAGAGTCAACTCCCTCTCTCACCAAGCGCAAGGCATCTCCCACAGGGCGCCCCTCGTCAGCCACCCCCACTAAGGGCTCCGCGGCACCCCCACCAACCTCCACCAGCGATTTATCGCATCAACCCTCAGCTCCCAATGGAGCTATGCCCACCAGCATGGACTGGCAACTCGCGGCCTGCGGTAGAAGTGCCACCTCAAAGAGTCCTACCCCAACCCCACAGTCCATTTCGCGCGGATCCTTTGCAGTGTTGGAGGAAGTGAATATGGACTCAGACTCATCAAATGGGGACACCGCGGAGGTCACCATTGAGCACCCTCAGGTCCTTCCCCTGCAACGGAGCGGGGGCAGCATCCTAGGCTGGCTTATTGGGTCCTCCGCCCCCCCCACCCTCTCCTTCCCCTCAGAACCCTCGACGCTCCTCACGGATTGCAGCTAATAGTCAAGCTAAAGGACTCAAAACTAGCCGCCTCACAGCAGCAGGTTTAAGCGCTGACAACCTCCCAGGACATGGAGGGGAACAGCTATGAGTCCCCATGGCAGCACCCTGGCCCTGCAATCCATCAACGCAAATGGGTTGCGGGACTTTAAGCGGAGAGCCCGCCTCCTCCGCAACTTCAGGTCAGCACAAATTGACATCGCTGCTGTCCAGGAGCCCCATATCCTCCCCCACGAACAATCTGCATGGAATGAACAGTTTGGAGGCAACTCCTTCTGGACAAACCATGCCGCCCTTATTGTTTTGAATCCCCGGGTTAAAACCCATTCTTTTTCACAATATCTAGGTGGCCGCCTCATACTGGCCAAACTCACCACTCCTGACTTCTCCTTCTTCGCTGCAAGCATCTACCTGCCTAATGCAGGTCAGGAGAAAAATCGGCTCTTGGAAGAGCTCCTCCAACTCAATCTCCCACGGAATACAGTCCTCTTAGGAGATTTCAACACAACCATAAGTCGCGTCCGTGACTCTTACCCCCTGCAGCAAAGGAACGCCCTGGATCAAGTCGCCTCCAGGATTTCCTTCGCCTGAGTGGCTTTATAGATGCGCTTCCACCCTCCGCGTCTGGCCTAGGTTGCATGACTAGGATCCAGTATGATGGAGGAGCTTTCCAGTCAGCGTCACGCATAGATATGGCACTGATTGGCCCCCTGCTAATTGGCCGCGTCTCCTCTCCCATCTCTCATGACAACCATCTGAGTGATCACAGGTCACTCACCGTTGTCCTCACCACCACACTTAGACCGTCGCGTAGGTTCTGGCCTAGGGTTGCCCCAGCTCTTCTCAACAACCCCTTCACTAAGGAGAAGCTGTCTATGACCATCCGGGAGACTCTCACCTCCCCCCACCCCACCTGCTTGACCACAAGGCTAAATGGGCGGTGACCAAGGAGGGCATCACCCGCGTTGCTTACAACTGTGCTAAAGCCCAGATGACTGCAGCTCGCGCCAGAGTCAAAAGGGCGGAAGCCAGAATCAGACATCTAGAGCGAAACTGCCAGCCTTCGCCCTCTCCCAGATGGTTGGAAGACTGGGAAGCGGCGCAGGAAGCACTCCGCTTGGAGCTCACACTGCAGGAAGAACGGGCAGCAAACTTTACAACATCTCGTTATTATGCTCAATGGGAACGCCCCACCCGCTTCTTCTTTCAGAAACAGAAATCCCGGTCAACAGCGCAGGATATTACTGCACTGAAGATTGGCACTACAACCACTTCAGACAAGGAGGAAATCACGCAGGAACTACACCGTTTCTACTCCAGCCTCTTCCATGCCACCCAGGTGGACCCATCGGACATCCAAGACTTCCTGTGGCGGGCTCCAGAGCCGCCCATTGACCCACGGGCTGATGAGGCTCTACTGGCGCCTATTTCCATCCAGGAGGTGATGGAAACTCTTCTGAAATCCCCACGGCTTAAAGCCCCAGGCCCAGACGGAATACCCTTTGAGGTGTACCTTCTGGAACCTGCAGTGATAGCCAGAACCCTCCGCGACCTCTTCGCTGCACTCTTGGTGAATGGCGAGGTCCTCCCCGACTCCAGAGGCTCAATCACGACCCTCATTCACAAGAAGTCAGACCGTGAGAACCTGGCGAACTGGCGCCCCATAGCGTTGATCAACACAGACCACAAGCTCTTCACGAAGCTTCTGGCCAACCGCATCACCAAATAGGTGTCACCTCGCCTCTCCCCATCCCAGTACGGTTTTATTCCGGGGAGGTCGTTATGGGACAACTATAATGACCTCCACGTGACTTTGACTGCTAACTCTCGTAAGGTGAATGGCTTTGTGGCTCTCCTGGATATGGAGAAAGTATATGATCGGGTAGCCTGGAAGTATATTGATGCTTCCCTGGCCCGCTTCCATCTCCCACCCGCAGCTAGGCGCTGGATATCAGCGCTCTATGACCAGCTCCACACCAGAGTCCTGGCGCCAATGGGTTTTACAGTGGCAGTACCAGTTGGACAAGGTCTCCGGCAAGGGGACCCCCTGAGCCCTATTCTTTTTAACATCACCCTTGACCCCCTCTTGGCCTCCTTACAGGACAAGCTAACAGGGATTCTGGTCCCAGGTAAAGCCCCCACACGCACCATGGCATTTGCAGATGACACTGCCATTGCATTTGGCTGCCCTGGGGATGTTGCCCTCGCTGCTGTGACCATTGAGAGGTACACCAAGGCGTCCAACGCCATGGTCAACACCTCCAAGACAACAGTTGTACAGGTCGGCTCCCCCACCTTCCCCCCACCATTTGGTATTGAACCAGAGCGCGGTACCTTCCGTCACCTGGGCGTTCTCACCAACCAACAAGGAGTTGCGCTAAAAGACAATGAGGACTTGCTCCTTGCAGCAGTTAACTCCAGGATTGCCAGCTGGAACCGGCGGCACATCACCCCCCAGGGTCGAGCTCTGATGGCCAATGTGTTCCTCCTCTCCAAAGTCTGGTTCCTAGCGCACGTCTGCCCATTCACAGATGCCTTTTATACGCGGCTCAATGTACTCCTCCGCTGTTGGATCTGGGGCTCAAACCATCCACCAATGGCCCTCTCAACCATTTCCCGACCCTGCAATGAAGGGGGCCTAGGGCTTCTGGACACGCGATCCCACGCCACCACAATCTTCCTGAAGTTCCTATGGCCGATTGTCTGCTGGGACGCGAACCCCATGCCCCAATGGGCGCCCGCCCTCCGCCAGTCAGTGTCAGCAGCTCTGGGTCTTCCTAGAGCATCTCTGACCTCATTAGGGGAGTGCTCACAAACCACCCAGGCCATCGCCTAAAACCATACTCATCCCCCTACTGGAACCAGGCTCTCCTTGCCCTGAAACGAGTAGGCGTGCGGATCCACCATGCCTTCCCATACAGAAGGGAAGGCACTGGCCTCAGCCCCCGTCGCCATGCAATTGTGCACAATGGACAAGTTGTCAAAACTCGCCTCAACCCCCAAGATCGTCCTCCCAGCCGCCCAAGACTCCTTGAGCTCCTCCCTCCCTCCGTGAGATTTGACCTTAAGGAATTGTGGAAGGATGTCTATCACCCCATCCTGTCAGCAAAGGTGTCCAACACCTTATGGAGGGTACTCCACTGTTCATACAGGACAGGGGACCGGACTGGCCCTACCTTCCAGCACCGAAGCTGCCCCCACTGTGTGGAGCCTATTGACTCCCACCTCCATCGTTTTTTCACCTGTCCAGGTGTCGCCGCATTTTGGCCAAAGGCCCGCGCGGTCCTCCATGCTCAGCCCTGGTCTGGACACCCTGTGCAAGACCTCATGTTTGAGCAGACATTGCCTGGTTGCCACCGACCCCTCCGTGTCCTCGCCTATGCCACAGCCATCTGGGCCATCCATAACTCCTTCCTTCGTGCTGCCTTTGACCAGCAGGTGTGGACCCTTCCACACATGATCACCCACTTTCAGGTACACTTTGAGATGGCCCTGAAGGTCTGCACTATGTCGCCAACCCTCCCCCGCTCAGTTGTCACTGCAGCACGGCTCTGGCGCGCAAACCCCCCTCCCTTTCTCGATTCCTCCTCCCTCCCCTTCCCTCGCCTCAGGCTCTTAGGAGCCCAGGCGTAATTCAATAAACATTGATGAATCCCCCCTTGGGTTGGGACCATCTAGTACTAAAAAAAAAGGGCCTTCACTCGAGTAATTGATTGAAGCCTTATTTTACCAGAACTCAAAATCTCACAGCTGGAGTGGGACTCGAACCCTTGTTCTCCAACTAAGCTAATGGACCCATTTTTATTCAAAATGTAAATCGTTCATTTTAAAACCTGAGCTGAAATCGGAGGCTGGGCGTTTTGCACACCCTTAGTATCATCCTGGGATTGCTTGGCTTGCACCCAGCGTCAATCTAAGGTGTGCTTCAAGTCAGGAAGAGCCTGAAGCTTCATCTTCTGGGCCTCCTGTCGCCCAGCCTTGTTCCTAGCATCAGTGCCTACTATCATGTCATCCAACCATGATAGGCATCCACATAGTGGGGGTTGAGGTCAGCATAGTAGGAATTTTCCACTTCCGCATCAAGATAATGACAGGAAAGTGTTTCAACAAAAGCTGCGAGGAGAACTTCAGCTTCTTTGTGGGCTTCAGGAAGTTGGGTGAAAAGGGAGATACTGTGGTGGGTGATTTTGGCTGAGGGGTTGATTGAAGCAAGCGTTGCGACATTCATAACAGCAACTTCAGCATCATCAAATAGTTTTGAGATGTCACTGCAGGCAGATTCAGGGAAGTCGGGGGGAAGAAGAGGGTGGGCAGGCCATGCTGGAGCTGAGCCACTGACTGGGCCACCGCGGTGTGTAGTTTTGGGCACTGAGGAGAGGCCACCGCAACTAAGGCGAGCTGGTGGTCACTTCAGAAGGGGGCTGTATTGGGTAGAGGAGCAAAATGGCGAGGGGTAGGGGTTTCATCGAAGTTGGGAAGGAAAAATTCTGCCTGACCATAATTGCCTTGGCAGAGAGGTTGACCTGTATGCTTACTAATGAGGACATTACCTGATTCTTCAGTCTCAGCCAATAGATCCCATGGATTTTGGTTCACTGAAATAGTGGCGTTCAAATTTGGGTGGGTGGGATTGGGCGAATGGGCAGCTGCTTGGGTGCCAATGGTGGTCCAAGCATTGCTCTGATTGGCTGGGGTAGATTTAGGTGGGAGAGTGAGGCTGGAGGTTTTGGGGGGGCTGATTTTCAATGTGGGCCCACTGAACAAGATTGGAGGGTGGGAGGGGGCAGCAAAGCGCTCTATACTGAACCTCCCAGGGGGCTCAGAAGCTGCAGCAGCAGACTTGGCCTGAGGGCACGCTCTTTTTGCATGGTCAAGGCCAAAGCAGAGGGAACAAATCTGCCTACCATTATTGACCCGAGCCCAAAAGAAATGATCAGGCGCTGCAGCCACACTAGCGCGGGGTGGGATTTGTAGGGCAATGGTAAGGTGGTGTGGTATGATGGTGGCTGTTGCATGAGGAGCAGCAAGGCGCTCCACACCAGATGGAATGGCAAAAAATGAGGTTGGGCTGAGTGCCATAAGCCATGAGCCCCGCGACCAACTGGTCATACAAAACCTGGGGTGGAAGGTGGGATGGGAGATTTGCAAAGGATACCACCAGCGTGTTGTCTGAAGGGAGGCGAGTACGGGTTGTGGGAACGGGGTTTTTTTATAAATTAGAGGAGTTTGTGCTGCCGCTTCAGCATCCTCCTCAGATTGGAACCCAACGTCAAAGTAACCCTTAAAAGGGCAGAAGTCTATAAAGCCAGCTGGCACAAAGGCCGCAGTGGCTAGGTCAATAATTGCCTTATCAGCATATGGTAACAAACGCCCATAGTCCACTCTAAGGCAATAGCGAATGGCAGAGCGAGGGTGGCGAGAGGATGGGGGCGAGAAGGGTGGACGCGCGCCAGGTGGAGCGCTAAGTCCCGTGGGGGGACAAAACGGTTGGAAGCAGTGGGCGGGCTGTTTGAGCCCATCTGAACGCACTTGCCCGCGGGGCAAAAAATGCTAGGTGGGGGTGCACTGCTGCCCCACACTGGGGTGACAGGCGGCGGAGCCAAGGACATCAAAGAATAGGTTTGGGCAGATGGCTGTGGATAAATAAAACTTAATATTAAAATTGCTCAAAAGCGACTTCAAGCGGTAAAAGAAAGTCCTCTATTTTATATCTTTACTAGTTAAATTGTCAATGATTTGCATATCTTCCTTATCTAATAATGCTTAACTAAAAGAAATTTTGATGCTAGAAACGTTTAATTTTATGTCCTATATTTTTATCTAACTGGGGTAAGCCGACCAGGGGACAGACATTACCGAATATATGTGAAACTAAGAGAATAACTAACAAATATAAAATTTGGGCACCCCAGGGTACTCAAGTTATTCCTGTTGCCAGCGGGACTGCCAGGTATGGGGGGTTGGTGCACTACTCTGAGGGGGTTTCCCCTGCTATGGAGCAGGTGTGAAGGAAAGGGTCTGTGTGGAGGAACCAGAGTGGGAACCATGATTCTATAAGCGCTTTTTTCTTGGTCTCATATATCCATAGAGCCAGGCTTGGAAGTGCTCTAGTAAGTGGACATGGAATCTGTTAATAATCTCATGAATGGTTGGGACCGTGCCCTTGAACGCATCTAATGCGATTGTGTGTATTGTCCACATTGCAATGGGTATTATTAGGGAGCGGAGGGTAGATGGGATTGGTGACTCAATCTGGAGCGCAAAAATACTTTTTAATATCGAGAATTCCTGTTTGTTTTGAATCGTGAGCAGGCGTGCGACTTCCTGCCATATAGCTTTGGTTGGGGGGCATGTTTCTAGGCGGTGATGTAGGGATCCCTCCCCTCCACATACTGCACATGTTTTGTGGAGGGAGTTGGAGCGGTCTGCTATCCTATAGGTCCTTCTCAAACAGCGCCAGGCGTTTGCTCTTATCCTTGGCTTTAGGAGTGGGTGGTGTGTCATTTTCCACATTGCTTTCTGTGTGGTTAAATCATAGGGAATGTCCAGCATATCTAGGTATTCTATCCAAGCTATGCTTGGGGTTGTAGCGAGCATATCCCTCTGGGGGTGGTTTTCTGGGTTTCTTAATTTGAATTGGGGGCTGGGTCATCCCTTCCCTGTATAGTACCCATGTTCTCTATGGTCCATCCCATATGGCGGATAGTTTAGAGGATATTTTTGAAATGAGGGGAGGTTCCATGCGGACCTGTTGCAGTAGGGTGCTTGGAAAGGTATGAAAGTAGTCTGGGTGGACTATGTGGGTTGGTTAATTTGAGCGCCTGTGCAAAGTTAGTCCTTGCTGCTCTGGACCAATTTTGTTGCGGGAGGTCTGGAGCAAGGATTTCCTTTATCCAGGTACCTAGGATGTGATTGGCATGGCTCTCAAAATCTATTAGTCCCATGCCTCCGCTTGAGCGTGGGCCAAATAGTGTTTCCATCCGTATAGGAGAGTGAGAGCCAGGCCACAGCCAGCCCTGGATAAGCGCGCGAATTGAGGTTATAAAGGTAGGTGAGAAGGCTATCGCATGGGCCTGGTACCACAGTATTGGGAGGATGAGCGAGTTAGCAACTGTAACTCGTCCTGTTAGTCCTGGGGGTTCTCCCCTTGAGGGAGGCTACGCGTTTGGATACCCGTTGTAACAGGTTACTTTCCATTGTCTCATTAGCATATCCCCCTGATTCTAGCCAGATTCCAGGGTGTCAGACAGGAGTGGTGGTGGGAGGTGTTGCAAAGGGTAAAATAATTGGGTTTTTTCTTTGAGTGTTGGTGTGAGGTTCTGATGTTGTGGCCCAATTGTTTGTGTATTTGCCTAAGAGGATGATTTCTGTCTTCCTTTTGTTGGCGATGCATTGCTCACCTTGGAGTATTCCTCTAGAGTGTGTTCCAGCTGTTGGGCATCTTCATTGTTTGCTATACCTGCTACGCAGTCATCTGCAAAGGCCAGTATCTTGACTGTTGGTTGTCCTCGTGCGGTTATCCCCATGAGACATGAGTCAGTTACTTGGAGGAGCGGGTCAAAGCTGAAATTGTATAGCAGTGGGCTGAGGGGATCCCCTTGTTTGAGCCCTCTGTGTGGTTTGATATTGTTTGTTAGGAATCCAGGGCCGCATACAGCCATGGTTGCAGATTCTGTTAAGAGCATCGCCCATTTTATGAATCTTGGTGGGAGTTTGAAGGCATGTAGACATTCTTTTAGTTATGGCCAGCTAACGCGGTCATATGCCTTTTCCTGGTCTAAAAAGACTAGGGGCCCAGTTTCTTTGGATTGGCATATGTTTGCAACAGGGTGTATGTTGTTACAGATTGAGCGCCCTGGTATAAACCCAAACTGGTTGGGTGACAGGACGTCAGAGGCAATTTGCACCTAATCTGGCTGCTAAAATTTTTGTTAGAATTTTTGTGTCAGTGTTGGAGAGTGCAATTGGGCGCCAGTTGGCCAGGTCCAACTTGTCACCCTTTTTATACAATGTTATAAAGTAGGATTCATGGCCTCCTGGTAATAGGCGTGTTTCCAACAAACTCTGGTTCTTTGACGCCAATAGGAGGGGGGCGATTTGTTGAAGATATTTTTTGTAAAATTCGTAAGGTATCCCATCAGGCCCTGGGCATTTCCTACGTGGTGCACTGCGAATTGTTTCCCAAAGCTCCTCCCGTGTGATAAGGGATAGTATATTGTAATTTGGTGGTGTACTTTGTATCTTGGCAGTTTGAATAATTATTTAATTTTTTGTGGATCTGTTGGCATATCGCGATATAATTCAGTGTAATAGCGGTGTACTTCCGCCATGACCTCCTCAGGGTCAGTTGCTATGGTGCCGTTGGTCTTGTGGACCTGTGTGCACGCAGGCTGGTTTCCGCAGGAGTGGAATTGGCGGAAAAGTATGTCAAACAGGTTTTTCCTTCCTTTATGAACTTACCTTTGTTCAATACTTTGATTCTGTGTTGGTTTTCATAGATGAGATTGTTAAGTCAGGCTGAAATTTCTGCCCATTTGCATCCCCAATTAGAGCTATAGCCAGATCTTGGAGTATTTATTTCCAGGTGGTCTAGTTCTGCCAAGGTACGCTTGATTGTGGCTGTGTCCGCGGTGTACTTGCGTGATGCAATATGTCAGGTTTTGTTGATTAAATCTTTTTTGAAATTTTCCCATGTTCTGATGGGATCCGAAGTGAATGGGGCTGTGAATTCTGGGTTTGTAGCCTTGTTTTCAACCCAGTCAGATATCTCAGGCAATTTTATATTTTCTGGGTGAAGCTTTCTCCAAGGCGACACCTGTGTGTGGGATTGGGTTGGTGCTAACTGCACCATAACTAATCAGTGATCAGAAAAATTGATCTTTTTTGTTGTAAATTTGGAGATTATTGAGTGGTAGGATTGTGGGATGAGGATGTGGTCAATACAACTCATTGATATGAGCAGTCCCTCGCGTATGTTGGGTCTCATCATGTGAGGAAGGATTGGTAAATTGGGGGGAAGAGCATCCTGTAAGCCAAGAGATGCCTTCATTGTGCGATATTCAATGTGTCCAGGTGGGTATCCCCTGAGATTAGGCCATCGATCTGTATTGGGGTTATCTCAGCAGTTAAAATCGCCTAACATGATGATATCTGGTGGGAGGGTGAGAGTAGAAATTTTTCAAAAAAATGTTTCTTCTCAGTTGCAGTTCACAGTGCATAGATACATGCTAACGAAATTATTTCATCTTGGCATGTGATTGTTGCTACCAGGACTCAACTGTGCAACTGTGATAATGAATATGTAATTTTAAATTTTTTGTTGTTTTGGACTATCACCCCACAGTGAGACGTCCATAATGATTGTGATGGTGCTACCCTGGTTGACCAGGATTCTTCTTCCCCTTGTAGGCAGTGGGTTTCTTGGATGGCCAAGATGTCTACAAGAGGTTTTCGCAGAAATGCCAGCTTTTGGCTTGGGACATATGAGCCCTGGCTCCCGCAATGTTTAACGTCCCTATTGATACTGAGGTTCCCGCGGCACCTCAGGAGCAGTTGGGAGGACCCTCTGGTCCTATCCCACTGTGGCTCATTTTGGCCATGCTCCACGTCTGTACTCCAACTCTTTCACTGCCATTGTTGGTTCCCTTGATCTGACCCAATGATTCAAGGAAATTGCAGTTTTATGCATTTGCGTCAACTTTTCCTGAACAGGTCTCATGTTGATTTGATGCAGGTTGTTGATTGGATTTTATATTTTTGAGGTTCAACTTTGTAGCATTGTGCACCGCATTTTCACCCAAATTGTGGTTACATTGTTCCTCAGTATGTGCATGACTGATGACGCTTTGTGGCTCAGTCTGGTTACTGTGAAAATTTTCAACCTGAGCATATTGTTCTGATTTGTTGGTTTGGTGAATATCTGAAATATCCTCCCAAATTTGTCCGTGGATAATGGTGGATTCTGCGTGTGCCGCCGCTTCAGCTGCTGCTCTCTTGCGGGCTTTTTGTGCTGCTTTACGCTGTTTACTTGTAACTGGGTCCATGATAGAGTATAGTCCATCTTCACCCCAGCAGAATGGGTGGTGGCCATCAGTCATTTTGGCGAAGTTTTCATTATCTTCATCCATAGCTTCTTCACAAAAATCATTTTCCATTAAGCCCTCTTTTACAGGGCATGCATGTTCCTTGTGGCCCAGTGAGCCACAGTAATTGCAAATGGGTGGTGCACATTCTGGTGTAACTCAGAATGCAGCTGACTGGCCCTCATCTGCAAAGTGAAATTCTGCTGTGCGGGGAATTCTGGATAAATCCTCTTCCACTTCTGAGAAAGGGGTTGATTACAGCGATAGCTTTGCCCATGAACAGGTTGGGCATTAAGCAAAATTGCTGTAATTCAAGTTGATGGATTTCTCCGTAGGCCACAAGACCTTTGCGGAGCTCCTCCTCAATTACCTTATGAGGAAGGTTGGTGGGGAGTGAGTCAAAGGATATGAAAAAAGTTTTTACTTTGTTCCATCTGGTGCACGTGGTGTGCACAATTTTTTGCCCTCAGGGAGGGCAATTTCCACGCAGATTTTTGCTGCGGCATCAGCTTCATCAGCTGTTTTGAAACCAATATCAATCCAGCTGTGGCCCATGTTGTTGGTGGCTACATACACCGTGTGAGGTAAAAGTGAGGGCTGTGCCTCACATGTTTTCTCCCACAGGGTTGGTGACTCATCCCCAAGGAAGAGTCTGATCCCATGTTCCACCTTTGACAAAGGTTGGTTGAATTGAATGTACATGTATTGCGCGTGCTTTACAGTAGATACCATAAGCCCAGACGGTGTCTGAGTTTGCAATTTTTTATGGCTTGGGTTCCTGGTCCCCCTCCATGGCATTTCTTGCCCTTAGTTGCACCGTTAAGTGCACCGCTTGCTGCGACACTCCCCCATGTTGTATTATTTTTATTATTAAAGTCGCCCATCTTTCCTGTGTGTGATTAAACATATTTGCTAATTGAAATAAATCATAGTAACTAAAGTGATTGTTACGAGAAAGAAATGCTTAATTTTATGTCCTATAAAGGAATGAAAAGGTGATTATTGAATTGAAATAGCTATCATATAATCATAGGCTAAGTATACTTTAGTATAGCCATAGATATCATCAAGTAAAAGCTATATTTGTACATGCATCTAAATACATTATTGTAAAACTTTTCTTTCTCGTTGCAAACACTTTTGCAACCCATTCAATTCAAGACTAAATCTAGTTTGATAATCTCATAGAGGGGATTAGTCTGCGCCCATGTCTGGGAGCAGTTGGGCAAGCAAGGCAAGAGGAGCAGGTGGAAGGCCCACGGCCTCTAACGTTCAAAAACGCCCCTTGAGAATCTGGTGGAATAGAAAAAAATCTAAAAAACCTGGTGGTCACAATTTCCCCAGAGATACTCACATGGCAAGCACGATGCAACCAGTACATCAACATGCCACATTCCCAGCTACTTTTGTTGGTGGAATTCGGAGTCCATGTGTATCTGGACATCCAAAAAACGGCCCTATGGGAAAAATTTTGTGAAGATGTACACAAAATTTTCCCAACCGCGGTGTACGTTGCACCTCACTCCATGTTGCATGGTTGGCTGGACCTAGGTTTCGAAAGCAAAATAGCAGCAGATGAGGCTGCAGCGGTGCACATAGTGGTCGACCTCCCCAAAGGGCAATGGGTCATCAAAACTAAATGCACCAGATGGACAAAATCAAACCAAATTTTCCTCACGTTTGACTTTTTGCCTACTACGGTAAAACGTGACATTTTGGAGCAACACCTGAAAGATGGTCTCACCATATATGGTGAAATACAATCTTTTGAAATGCAACATTTCACGCTGATGCCACACCTGTGCACCAGCAAAGCCATCGCAGTTCTGACCCCAACCGAGGAGATCATGAGAAACCTAACCCAGATCCTGCACTCCACCTTTATTGACATTGCAGGGCATACCACCCACCCATTCTGGGTAACTGTGGACAGCGCGCCCCCCATTTGCACCCACTGTGATGCGTTTGGCCATAAGGCACACGCGTGCCCCATCAAAGAGGGTGTCACATTCCAAGAGCACCCCTTGGCGGCCATGGCCAGTGGAGAGGCGCACTACGAACCAATCGCAAGCACCAAGGAGGCTTTCCCATGGGGAGCACAAGGCTGCTACCTATTGGTAAAGCCCATCTCCCCGCAGGAGTGGAAGAAGGCCAAGCAGGCCCATAGGACTGCGGCCAAGGAAGTGGCCAAGGTCACCACCACCATCCCACACTCACAACGCCAGGAGGACATGGAGACCTTTGCGGTGGAAGCAACTCAGGAATCCATCACCCAATCAGATTGGGAGGCCCACGCCAAATGGGCCACTCAATCTGAGGATCTGATGGGAGATTCGATCTCACCCAATCGCTGCACCCAAGCCCCAGTCAAAACTGACTTGGGACCTATCCCAAAAAAAAAAAAAATTTGCCCCACTCGACGGTGCACCAAACTTATCCGCACCACAAAAAATTTGTCCGACGTCAGGAAAACAAAAAGCGAAGGCCAAAGCCAACATGACTCTTTCCACAAAAATTAACAAAAACCCCAATAGCGTTGCTGCTAATACTCACGCTGCTGTGAAAGCCCGTGGGGACCTGGAAGAGGCTGGTAGGCCAGGGGGCCCACCCCCTCACACCTAAGATGCATGGGGGAAACCTTCACTCTAGGGATGCTGAATATTGCCAGACTCAAGGCCTCCCCATCCTGGGCTAGGAAACTAAGTTTTTTACAAAACAATTTACCTGTGGATATCCTGGCCATCCAGGAAACCCACTGTCCACAAGGTTCCGAGGAAGCTTGGAAAACAATGCTCCTACCATCCTTATCCTTTTGGTCAAAGCACTGTGGGGTGCTAATTCAGAAAAACAATTTTTTCAAATTTACATCTCCAGAGACATTCCTAAATGACCGAGTGCTTGTTGTCACCTTCTCATGGGCCAATGTTGCACACACAATCGTCAACATTTATGCCACAAACGGTGCACAAGAGCGTCAAAAATTTTTCTCATCAGTCAAATCCCTGAACTGTTGGCTAACCTCACCAATGGACCAGTGGCCACCCTCACCCCACGCCCCACAGGGTCACGTAGAACTACGCGTTCTAAAAGTCACCCTTGGGTTAATGGATGCGCTGCCACGACATGCCCCACTGCTCAAAAACATGACGCGTCCCCACGTCCACAATGGCCAATTAAGGTCCATGACCCGCATCGACCTTATTCTAGCACTGGCGAAATTCCAACCCCACATCTCCCACTTCAAAACAACAAAAATGGAATTATCCAACCACCAACTGGTCTCGATAACATACCACTTACCCATCACAGTTGCAAAGGCCCCACATTGGTGCAAAATCTGCCCCCCAGAGCTCGCGTCGCCAGGATTTTCCACGTGGGTGGAAGAGGCAACTTTGGCAAAATTGTTTGTTGCACCGTTTTGCACGGACCCCATTTCCATATGGGCAACTTTCAAAAAAGACACCATCTGCCACTATCGCCATCTCTCATCCAGATGCTCACGAGCCACATTGGCAGTTATATCGCGCGCTGGTGTAATTGGCCCACTTGGAGTCCAACATTCCAGCCTCAGGATATAGCCCTGCATGGGGCCAGAAGTGGGGAGGCAGCAGCCCACCTCAACGCACTTGAAAGGCAACACAAACATCAGGTTTGTGTCCAATACAGGGCCACATACATCACTAAAGGCAACAAGTGCACCGCATACTTCTTCAAAAAAATTTTGCACCATGACAGAGCGTGGCCTGCACACAGGTGCAAAGATCAGATAATTCTATTGTGGACACACCGGCTGAAGAGGCAATCAAAATGCAAAGATATTACTTTGAGTTATACTGAGCTGAACCAATTCAGCCAGCCAAAATGGCGGAATTTCTTGACAGAGCTCATATTCGCACCATTTTCCAATACCTGGAAATAATGAATTTAATTACTCCAAACAAATTATGGACTACCATTCGCAGTGCGCCAAACTGAAAATGCCCAGGCCCAGATGGCATTCCATATGAGTTCTACAAAAAATATTTTAAATAAATATCCCCATTGCTGCTAGCCTCACTCAACCAAAGCCTGTGAGAAACGCGCCTCCTACCAGGAGGACATGAGGCCTTTACGGTCACACTCTTCAAGAAAGGGGATAGGCTAGACTTAGCCAACTGGCGTCCCATTTCTCTAACAAACACAGACACCAAAATTTTAACAAAAATTATGGCTAACCGTTTAGGGACTGTAGCATCTGCCACCATCTCTCCAGAAAAATTCGGTTTCATCCCCAAAAGGTCAATTTGGGATAACGTGCACTCTGTGGCTAATGTGTGTCAGTCCACAGCCTCTGGGGCACTTGTATTCTTGGACTGACAAAAGGCCTATGATAGAGTAAACTGGGAATACCTTAGGGCCTGCCTCCAACAATTTCGCCTACCTCCCCGCTTCATTAACTGGGTGATGCTGCTCACAGAATCTGCAACAATGGCAGTGCGCGGCCCAGGTTTCCTAATGGAAGTAGTCCGTCCTCAAAGGGGCCTGCGACAAGTGGACCCCCTGAGCCCATTCTTATACAACTTCAGCCTTGACCCACTACTGCGAAATGTGAATGCCCAACTCACTGGGGTCCATGTGCCAGGCCAAACCCCAGTCAAGATGATGGCATTTGCAGATGATTGCGTGGTGGGGGTGTCTTTTAACAAAGATGCACGCACGCTTGAAGCCCTCATCCAGGAATATTCCCGGGTAAGCAATGCGGCACTGAACGCCTCCAAAACTGAAATCATCCTCCTTGGTCGGTTTCAGAACTGCTGGGCCCCAGCAAGTAGTTCCCAACCTGGCCCATCTGCTCGCCCACGTCCACGCCTTACTAACTCAACACACACCGCTCCACTGGTGCTCCCCTTTGTGCCATGACCTACCATAGGACCGGTATGCCATCTGGGCGTGTGGTTGGAGGCAGGTGGATACGCGTCAGCAGTAATGGAGTGCCACATACTGGACAACGTGACGAAGCGAATTGCCTCTCTCAGAGCCCACCCTACTATTCTCACTGGCAGGGTTGTTCTTGCCAACTCTATGCTCCTATCCAAAGTCTGGTTTGGGGCCCATGCCATCCCCTTCTCCCCAAGCTTCTTCAAATCCCTGTATGCTTTGCTACAAGGTTGGCTTTGGTCAGGCCGCCCTCCACCTGTACGGCTAGAGGTCATGTTTGGCCCTCATAATCATGGTGGCATGGGCCTACTTGACTTCAAAGCCCATGCCGCCAAGATCCTGGGCACCTGGATTGCGGCCGTCACTGCTCCTACACTCCCATCCCAACACTGGTCCTGCACGGCCTGCTCCAACTTCTCTTGAGCCTTGGGCCTCAACAATCCATCAAACCCCCACTCCCTGATGAAATACCTCGCATCACACACATCAGTCACAGGTCCTCACGGGACCAAAACCCACTACAAACGAATCCTACTCTCCATGCAAAGTGCAGAGTGGAGAATTTGTATTAGTGGACATACACCCGAAGAGGCCGCCCTTCTCCTCAGTTCACACAAGAGGTACAGGGGCTACCCATCCATGATGGCGTGATCCCCATTCGACCCCAAGTCCTATCCAGGGTGGACTACCTGGACATGATGGACATCCCTTATTCCACTGAGACCCAAAAGTCTATCTGGAAATACGCACACCATCCTCTGTTGCAGCCTCAAGTCTGCTCCCATGTGTGGCGCTGCCTGAGGCGGGTGTATCGTACAGCTGAGCGCTCTAATGCTTTACACTCATCCTGTGTCGTGTGTGGCCAGTATGGAACGCTGTTTCACCGCCTGGAGAAGTGCCCCACCTCTAAAGTAATATGGCGCGAAGTCCAACGTCTGCTAGGCCAGGATCAAACGCATCCCTTCAGTCTGTCAAGAGATATGTTTGCTTCATCAATGGCCTCCCCCTCCCACCCTCCCTTCATGCTCTGGTGGTTGCAATCGCCATGTGGACTATCCACACGATTGTCTTGGATGCCATCGCTGGATCCATCCCCACCCTCCCTGAAGCTGTCCACAGATTCCGGTCTCATTTGGTGGATCACTTTCAAGCGTGGATGTTTGGATATCTCCCACCACATCGCCGACAGCTGGTCTCCTCCTGGTTCCCAGTCTGGTTCATCAAATCAGACCCCTTCCTCCACACGTGCTCAATAGTGGCTACGCCCCCTACACACGTTCCCTCCCCTTCCCATAAGTGGCGTTCCCGCTGGCAACAAGAGATAGCATCGCTTCTCTGGGGTGCCTCCCCTGGTACTAAGTTTTGTCTCATCTGAGTCATATTTGGAAGTGTCCATCCCATGGTCAGCCTTCCCCACAATAAATACATTATTGTATATTACATGCCTAATTAAAACCAATCTCTAGCATAAAGTAACCTAACACTAATTATGAAGGTTTTTTGCAAAAGTGAAATAAGAAGATCAATTACTATGGGTCAGAAAATGGTTTTTTATATTCTAAACATATATATTTTACAATGAAAAGTTTGACTAAAAATATCAGCCTAAACTATTTTATAAGAAATAAGCAATTTCTTAAAAGATTATAACAATTATTTAACCTGTTTACTATAGGCATATGTGATTATTTTCTTACTAGTGGATTATTGTGATTATGATATAAGGTATTTGAGGATGGAAAGCTAAAGTATATATTTAAGTAAACTTCCAACATTTTTATTATAATTTTAACCTTGTAAAAAGTGTTAAATTTTATATGGGTTAACTTAATATAGAGAAGAAAAGATCAATGCCTACCATCAAGCCTTATAGTTGAAATACTTCACATGAATATATGCCAAATATATATCTTTTTCTTGATCTTACAAAAAATTAAAGTCATTCATAAAGACTTTTGATACTTAATACAAAGAGAAAAATATGGCTTAAAATATGACAGACCCTAATTTATAATAAACTAGCATATATATTGATTGATGCTTACAAATATATTCTTTAAAATGTTTATCAGGGCAAATAAACCTAAAAGATCTAAACATTCCCATCATAAGTTAATTTATTAATGGATAGATATTGCGCTTCATAGCAAGAAAACAGCTAGGCAGTTTGTGCACTTTTTAAAGCAACAAAAAAATTTATGAAGATCTAAAATACTTATGCTAATAACTTTAGTACTCAAATTATATATATAAGGCATTGGGGTTCAAGGAAGCTTAATAAATAAATAAAATGTAAATGTATTTGAACAATAATTTATAGTTATGATATACAATGATTATACAAGATGTTAACTATTAACGTCATATTTTAAAGTTATAATGACAGATTTATGTGAAAGTACAAATTCAGGCCTCTTTGGCTCAGTTGGCAGAGCGTCCCCCTAGTAAGGGGAAGGTCAGTGGTTCGATTCCGCTAAGAGGCATTTAATTAAAATCTACTAAGAAATTTATCTTAGAAAAATATTCATTTTGCTTTAATCAACTAATTTATCAAAATGAATTTTAATTAATTTACACCAAACAACATTTGCTATTGAGCTATTCCATTCCTATATCAATGCAGTCAACGCCTTCTGCCCACCCTCAATACACATGGTCACTTCATCCTGCCTTGGAATCTACCACCATCTCTCATGCTTCCAGATGATTCTTTTAAGCCTATTTATGCTCACTTGAAACAACCTGTGCTTTAGCCTTTGGGTCAAATATGGAAACCTCTTTCCATATGCAAATGCATACATTATCAAGATGGTCTATGTAGTTTACAGGCATGCTGCTTATATCAGTTTTCACCCTTTTAAGGGATACCTTGATCTCAGCTCCTCCCATGAAACATTTACCATGGCTGCAATAACTCTGCCTTTTAATTTTTATTTATACTTCTATCTTTGCTATTTACACTCAGCTGTCACTTAAAGCTAAACTTGTGGTTCTGTTTTCCAATTATTCTAGCCACTTCTCACCCAAGCAGCTCCATTATATATATATGAGGAGTTTGGCCACATATGGCACCAACCTTATTAGGCAGTTTGTGGTCCCAAATTGGGACAGCCATCTTTCAGGGCCTTGCACATTTGCAACACTTTGCCCTTTCTACTGGAACACTCACCTGTCAGGAGAGAATTTGTAACTCTCCTGTTCCCAGAGATGTGGTGCAAGATGCACAGCCACACCACCAGGAAACTAGTCATTAGGATTATGGTAAACAGGGCACTGTGGAGGGTTCCAGAGCCAAAGTAAACCAGGGCAAGGGTGCACAGTGTGGTGTATAGTAGTTGGTAACAAATAAACAAAACACTTGGGTGGACCCCAAAGGGGAGTCCATAACCAAGTGGAGATTTGTGCTGGAGTGCTTAGGTGCCTCAGTCTGGAGGGGACCAGGGGTCCCAGCAGTGCACTATATCTAATAGATAATTACATAAAATAAAATGGCTAACGTTGTTAAAGAACTATTCAAGGAGGTCTACACACAGGTTTGCCCAAGGAACAGTATTAAAATATGTAAACTAATGAGAAATTTTTATTAAAAGAGATGACCAATGAGAAAAGTTGGTCTTATAGAAACATACTTAAACAATATGGGGTGAATCAGGAGGTGGAAGACAAGTCAGTAGGGTGTATGGCTACCAACCTGAAAATTATGGGTTCAATTCCTGCCCTTTGCACATTGATTGGGTGCCAGCCAAAGGAAGCTATTGGTGGCTAATGGGTCTAATAACACGAAAACCTTACCCATGATGTAATCAGAAAAATCTAAGTCCTGATCCAGAGGTGGCAAAACTTTCTATTATGGAGTTGACCCTGCTCAGGTTTCAAGTCAATGTTTACTTTCTTTCTTTCTTTTGGTAATGTCTGTCCCCTGGTCAGCTTGCCTTAAATAAATCTAAAATAAACAATAAAGGTGAATCATGAATTGGGGGAAATGATGCTAAGCCTAATTGAAACAATAGAAGCACCCTACCATTGGTCAGGGTATTATAGCTCGAGATTAACAAAAATAGTTATTGATTGCAGGCAAAGGTGACCCAATCTTGAAATATCAAAAATTGAATGGGTTTTAAACCTTGTTTGCTGAGCAACTGAATTGAACCATTGTTATTTGTGATATAGCTGGTGCATTTTAATGCCCTTGCTGTCATGCAGAGATGAGCATCACACACATCCTCAAGACCAACCTGGCCATCTTGCCTGAACCCATAGTGGGTTCAGGGTATGTTTAAGATTAGGAAGGTGTCAGGCGAACAGCAAGTAAGAATTAGACCAGCCTGCCAGCCTAGGTGCCAAAGCGCTCAGATGGCAGACCAGAATGCCAAAGGCACTGCTGCTGGTACAATGGATATGGAACTGGGAAGAAATTTCCCCAATATCTGCCAGTGAGCCAAATTCTCATACAGGCACATAAGGGAATACCAAACAAGTACAGCCATTAACCCCATGGGGAGTGTGAGGGTCAGAAGAAAAAGTGGCTTATTTTTCAATATAAAAAGTGGATTTTTAGGAAAGGTTTTTTAATGGAAAAATTTAGGAAAGAAAAATTGACCAACAATTTTCTCAGTGCAATGTGACTGATTAAATAGTAGTTAATTTAGAGGGAATACAAGCTGGGATCAGGTCCCGCAAATTTGACTTAAATGGCGAATAGTTTGGGAATGGGGAACAGATAATTTACTAGGAACTGACATCATAGAATTCAGTGGCAGGCTGATTCACTGTTGGTTTGACCTCAAACATCTGAACCAAGGCTTGACTCCATTTCTAACAATTAGCGTGACAACATTTAGCCTGACGAGCAGCAGGAATCCCCCAAGGCCAACCACGTAGGGGCAGGCCCATTTGGTTAGGAATGGGTTTGGGATGCCTAACCTGCCCAAGCTTGGTTGGTGGGCCATTTGTTCAGTCAGTGATGTTGCATCAGGTACAACACCCAATTTGCCAGCAGGTAGCTTTGAAACCTTGTCAATGGTGTATGATGCTGTTACCTGCCCGTTGGGGTGATCCTCAATGAATTTGGGAGGGGGGTGATTTTTTCAATCGTCATGTTAACTGAAACAAAACTGTCAGGCATTCCAGCTGATAGATCTGTCTTCATACCTTTTTGACCATTTGAAATCTGAATATTGGGATGATCGCCACTCAAATTAGTTCCAATCACTTTCATTTTGGTGATCTTGGCACAGATTTCACTGATTTCCCATAGCAGTTCTGCCAAGGTGAGTGTGGGTACTGGGGGTGGGATCTAAAGTGGAAGAGCTGTTACCCAGCGCTCATCTACCACGTGATTGAGATTGCCCTGAGTAATGAGGGGTACAGCATCCTCTTTGGTGCCTTCTTGTTTGGGAACGGGAAAATGGCCCAATCAACACCCAGAGGATGTTCTCCAGGACTTACAGAAGGCCTTCTAACTTAACCTTTTTGGCCTCCTGACGACCATCTTTATCCTTACAATTGTTACCCTCAATCATGTTATCAAGCCATAACCTCACCATATACTTACTTCTCATACTGTCATTCACTCCACCACAACCATTTTTGGGCCTTCATGAAGATCATATGTGTCATCTATCACTTGTTTTGAATAAAACTATTTGAAATGTAAGTACCATTTTATTGCCACAACTGCAGGTTCTCCCCCATTATATCCATCAATCCCCCTGTTGCCACTCCAGATTTTTTTTTAAAAAAATCAATCCTCCATGATTCTCCCTTGACCACTGAAGGCACTTCTTAAACCGTGCCAGCCAACTTAAATCTTCATAAACTATTTTAGAGAATATTGCAGCTCAAATTTTAATTAAAATGCCCTGGTCAGTGAGTTTGGTACATGAGCGCTCCAACCCCAACTAACCAATGTTATTGCAAGACCATATTTGGCCAACTCCAACTAAGAGTTACCTCAAATGGGTTAATAATGCTGATCAATCTTATGATATGCAGCTTAAAATATCTAGCCATCTAATCCTTTAACCCACCTCCTTACCCTTTTCCTCAGTGCAATTTCTGCCTTCATAAGGGATTCCCCACACACACGTCTACCATCATCTCGCTACCAATTCAGCTTCTATCCCTACCAATACTTCCAGGTGCATGTTTGTAACACTCACGTTTCCATAAAGGTGGTTGTAAAGGCCCTGCCCCGAAAGCTGGGAATAACCAACTAACAAGAGGAAAATATGACATTACAAAAGAGAATGGTGCACAAAGGCCCCAAGGCTAGGGGTACACAAGTTTTCAGTATCCAAGACCTCATGAAGTTTGGAAAACAGCAGCAAACAGATGCACATTTTAAAAAAAATATGAACTGGAGTTTATTATTACCTAAATGACCACCAAAGAATGTTGGTCGCAAAACACTTACAAACAGAATTTGGAGTATCACTTTCCATTGGGTGATGTACTTCATTCATTACAACCAATAAGCATAAACCACCCACCTTTGTTTACTATAGCTTGAGTACTCTCACACTTATGTAATTTGCTGCACTTGAATTATTCCAGATTTGGGAATATGGTAAACCAAATAGGAATTGAATCCTCATTTCCCTAGCAACTTTATTGTACCATCCTTATTTACCAAATAACTGGTGCACCATAAGGCTTAGGATGTAACGCCCTTAGGCCTATCACGTGCACCCCCAGAACCAACTTGGGCAATTTTTTCCTTACCTAACGTT
>JAKSZP010011136.1:0-49210 GCA_022478985.1 Massospora cicadina
CTCCTGTCTAGGACGAGGAGAGAATCAGGAATTCTAGGACGCCGGACTGAGAAACCTGAATATGACAGAGGGTCATATACCCTGATGGGGGAAAAACTGGATCCTTGGAAAAAGATCATCACAAGTAAATCGATTGCCTGACACAACAAGAGGTTTTGGGGGCCGCGCTCTGAGTAGGCAGTATTGAGGAGGAAGAGGAGGAATGCCGTATGCTGAAGGTCGTCCTGAGCAGCATTGAGTATTGATGAAGATCTTTTCTTGAACCAATGAAGTATTTGACCAGGTGTCTGAAGCAGTGTTTCCATGCCCAGTCCTTTTCTCGCTGGAAATCTAGGCAAGAGGGGGGATGGGTTGGGATTTTTGCCCTTATTCCCAGCCTGCTAGATTACCTGGTATCGCTAGGGGAGAAATTCTTTAAGTCAAAGTGAATTGGAAATCAGTTGACCCAAATTTCGGAGGAACTATGTTTGGGGGGATTTTAGGATATTTATGTGGTCATATCCGTTGGGGATCAATCCAGATGAATATATAATATCTCATCGGGTGGAGTGGCTGACAAAATAAGGGCATCTGATAGTAATTAACTATCAGGTGTACCAATTGGGATTGGTCAGGTTTCATCACTGACTGATTGGGAATGTTTAATGAGTTGCAAGGCGAGTGATGCCGCCTGCAACTAGTAAATCAATTGGTTGCTAGCCAATTATGGATGATTTGCTTGGATCAAGAGGAAAACGTTAAGGATACGTTTCTGACTCTTTCATTTGAGGTCTCGAGGATGTCTAACGTCAGAATCCTAGTCAGGATGGGGAAGACCATCACTGCTGAGATGAGGAAGGGTGATTCAATGGCAACAGCTGCCGTTTCATTGAAAGAGGTGTCAACTGAGGGTTAGACAGCCAAATCCCCTATAAATTCCCTAGAATTCACTATAATAAAAACACACTCACACTCAAAAGTAGTAGTACAGTAGTAAAGTAGTATAGTAGTAGAACACTCAAGTATTACACTGGAAAATACTCGCTGATTGACACAAGTCTACGGTCATGAAAGAACTAATAAAGAACCTTATTTTTTTAACTGTAGATTCAGTAATAGTTAGACTATCAGCATCTAGCGTGAAGATTCCATCTCAAGGATATTATTGCAGAAGGCAATAATTGGTAGACTCTCAGAGAAGAGTAGAGATCCAAGCGGGGATCTAGAGATAAAGGGAACCATGGCTAAGGGATTGCTGCCGACTGTGTGTTGGGCCAAAGGGACTGTCATTAGAGGATCTTAACGAAGATTGAGTGGACAGGATTTAGGGAACGAATTCCTAAGAGTGTGATATTCAGTATTATTGGAAATAATGGCCAAAGCGTTGGGCCTGAAGATAATTCTAACTTGACTACGGATAATAGTTGTCATACTATTATTGGATTATATATATTCTTACAGCGTGAGGTGCACAAGGAAACTGAAACTGTGCAGTAATAAGTTTATAGGGGTTATTGGCCAAATATAATCATGAAACCTATAAATTTTTACACTAATATTATTTAATGATTTTTATGTTCATCAGTCAATTTCTTGAACATTTTATAAGATTAAAGAGGACTCAGTTGTATATATGGCCAGTCCCAACGTTCTTAATTGTATAAGTGAGCTGGAATGTATTCTCAATAGTTCCTAATGGGCAACCCCAAATGCAATATAACTCTTGTATTTGACCTGATCTATGTGTGTTGCAAATTAGTGCCTTTTTGCTTAAATTTAGAATTGTCTAGATTATAGCATTTTTTTCATATCCTTTTCATGTTGGGCTTTTGATGTTGTTGCATTTTGGGTAGGATTAAGATCACTGGTGTGTAAAGTTTAAACTCCAACAAACATGGGATTAAAAACACTTTAAAAATTAGATAAATAGACACTAAAAACTAAAAATTACTATTTATATAACTTATTTAAGTGCCACGGGGTAAAAAAACAAACTTTCTTGATTACTGAAAGTTTAGTATTATACTGCCTTGAGGGTCAAAGGGACTATAATGATAATTCAGAATAGCTTGGTATGGTCCAAATAGGAAATATGTAAATTCAACCTATCAAGCTCAGAAAACGAATCATTTTGGCTAAACAACGAATGGGAGTTATTTTTAGGCAAGATGTATCTGTGAGGTAACAATATAAAATATTTTAGCCAATCCTCTTTTGAAAAAATTATTGCATCTTGGGGGACCCCCACCATGCCTATAAAAGGGGGTGGTCCACGCTTAGGTGTTGGTTTTGAACTAGACGTGATAAGGCGGGGAGGGACCTTGGAAGAGCTCCCTTGATTCCACCGATGAGTTGAAATAGTCCAGCTACCTAAACTCAAACTATTTGGCCAATTTATAGTAAAATTTAGAATATTATTGCCCCAATTCAATGGATTTCACTGCAATTTGGCCAGGGTCTTTTGCCCATTTTACAATCATCTTCTTCCAAAACACTCTTCTATATTATCAGACTTACATTTGTCTGAAATTACCCCTTTATGAGCATTAGGGGGTAGTAAAGGCATAAAAACTGTACATGGGCCCAGTTGAGGTGACTCTAGAAGCAAGGGCTTTATTTGAGTATTCAACCCTCACTTATATGTGACTACAAATGGTCCATTCCAGATATTTCTGAGCTTCTCACTCCTAGGAGTAATCCAATTGTGGTAATACAGTACTAAGTCTAATATTTGAAGGATGGAAGAGGGGCCTGGCTCTCATTGGCAGCTTGACCTTCTTTAGTAACAGTCTTTGCCAGGTTAATTATAGCCTCAAACTGTAGTGGATAATATTCTAGGCCAGCTTTTTAATGGCTTGTTCATAAACAGTCCTGCCATAGAGGACATCTTTAGCCAATAAAACTGTTATTTCAGGTTTTCTCCCATATAACACATGGAAAGGGGACAATTTAAGGATACTATGGTAACGAGTAGATAGGCCATGAGCGCACAAGGTAAGTAGAGTTACTAGTGGAGAGGGTCTGAACTGGCCATTTTCTGAAGTTAAGAGACCAAGGTTCCATTAATTCTTTCTATGGCACCATTGGTGGATGAGTTAGGGGACAAAGAAAAGTTGCAGTGTCCCCAGAGAGGTGGCAAGAAGCTTTACCACTCTGGAAGTGAAGTTCTTTTTACATTATCACAAAGGAAGACCTGAGAAAAACCATGGCGTGTGAAGATATATTGATGCAAAAAAGTAGCCGTGGCTTTTGCATTCTTAGCGGGGAAAGCCACAGCTTCAACACGTTTAGTGAAATGATCTATTCCAACTAAGATATACCGATTGAACCCAGTAGTCTGAGGAAGAGGACCTAACACATCCAAACTTATGGTGTGGAAGGGTTGTTGGGGTGTTGTAGGTTGGTACTGATAATGGGCATGAAGCTGGATTGTTTTTTGCAGGTCAGATAAGCATCTAGGACCTCAGCTTTAGTCTCCATGATGCCCTCCCAATAATACCGCTCTTTAACCCACTCATGGGCTTTTTGGACTCCGCCATAGCCCATGATAGTGTGAGAATCCATGATCTTGGGTACTCACTTGGATGGCCGGAGATAGGGCAGCAAGTTTACTCCTACATTCTTGCATAAATTTCCGCTCTCCACCTTAGTGTTGTAGGAGTGCCATGATAGCATCTTTTTTACTGGCTCATCTTCATCAGCCCACGCCTCAGGAGTCATGAAGAGGTCATGCAATATCTCTTCTTCGTTATTGTCAAGGTGTAAGACAGGCAGCTGAGTCAACCCATCAATGTTCATATGACACGTTACAGCTCAATGCTCAATGGTCATATTGTAGTGCTGGAGCTTTAGAGCCCAGAGAGCCAACCGCCCAGTGGGGCCCTTCATATTCTGTAACCACTTCAAGGATGCGTGGTCAGTAATCACTTTAAAGGAAGTCCCATATAAAAAGGGCGATAATATTTGAAAGCAAGCAAGACGGCAAGGCACTTCTTTTCAGTGACGCTATAGTTGCACTAAGCTTTGGAGAGCATCTTACTGAAATAAGAAACAAGATGATCAACTTTTTTTTCATCCAACTGAGCCAAGATTGCTCCAACGGCGTAATCAGAGGCGTCCAGGAACAACATGAAATGCTTGCTATATTCAGGGTGGCGGAGTATTGCCTTTTAATAGTGCCTTCAGGGTCTCAAGTGCGGCCTTTTGTTCAGTAGCCCAATAGAAGGGGGTGACCTTAGCAAGATACGTACAAGGTATTCATTAAGCTAGGCGAACTTAGGAATGAACTGATGGTAATACTTCATCATGCCCAAGGATTCTTGAATGTCACGAAGGTTTTTGGCGCAGGCGTTTTAAAATTTCTTTGACTTTATCTTGTAGAGGTTGTATTTATCTTGTGAGATGGCGTGCACGAGGAAATCCAACTTCTTTTGGAATAAAGTACATTTTGAGGGCTTCAGCTTTATGTTGGCTGCCCGCAAGCGTTGAGATTCCTCCTTTAGGTGCGTGAGATGCTCGTTAAACGTTTTGTAGAAAAAAGTGATGTCATCAAGGTAGATGATCACACAGCTCAGCTTAAGGTCCTGGAGAATGTGATCCATTGCCCGCTGTAAAGTAGCAGGTGCATTACATAACCCCTGAGGTAGCTAAGTGGGCTGTAAAAGACCCTCGCTGCATATAAGGGCGCATTCCTCCTAATCCTGTGGAGAAAGATACATCTACCAATATCCACTAGCAAAGTCCAGGGCGTAGAAGTATTTAGACCCAGAGAGTTGAGCCAGAGCGTCGTCAATGTGGGGGATAGGGTAGCTGTCCTTAGTGAGGTTGTTCAACTTACAGTAATCCATCACTATCTGATGACCTCCATTTTTATAATTTATCAATAGGAACGGGGATGATAAAGGGCTTTGGGAAGGTACCAACAAATTAGCGTCCAGCAGCTGTTTGAGCTCCTCCCACATCTGTAGATCATCGACTTTAAATTTGTGATATGGTTTGGAGCAGATAGAGTGAACATCCCCGACATCAATAGCTTGAGTCAAACCTTTCATGTGCTCGTAGTCAGTGTCAGAGGTAGAGAAGGTGTCGCTATAGGAATCCAGTAAGGTGTGGACCTTGTCAAGCTCAGCGGGGGTTAGTTCATCAGAAATATGAACAGTAGGAAGAGTGCATAGTGATTGGTCTGGGGGTAAGTCCATATCAGCATAGATCCAATACACTAAACTTTTTTATTTCCTCAAGAGGAATCAGCATGCCTCTTCCGATCTCCTGATGCTTTTTTATAACCATATCCTTCTTGGTGATATTCCATAGCAGGAGGTTGATAGGTCGTTGGTAGGCAGGGTCTAGCACGCCCAGCAAAACTATGGGCTCCAAAGGACTAACTTCATCAATGATGGTTAGGTGCAGTATGAAGTTGTGTGTTATTTGTAGGGTAATCTTAGTGTCAGATACACATTGTTCATTCGCTTTATTTACTACCTCTTCCAAAGCATAGAAAGGGATACATTCAAGGGCGTCCACTGACGGAGGCAACATTTTGTATTCTGTCCTCCGTGGTTTAATCTAATGATAAGGCGAAAGAGGGGAACTCAACGGTGCAAGCATACTCCTTTTTATTAAGCTCATCATTTTCAGAATCATAGGAACCTAGTGGTTAAGCAAGGAGAGATAGCCTTGCTAAAGTTAATAACTCCTTC
The DNA here is from genome assembly GCA_022478985.1 of Massospora cicadina. NCBI lineage: Eukaryota > Fungi > Entomophthoromycota > Entomophthoromycetes > Entomophthorales > Entomophthoraceae > Massospora > Massospora cicadina. The sequence continues at coordinate 5,679 of JAKSZP010011136.1, forward strand.
ATATTCAAGCATAAACTGGGTACCAGATCATAGTATTGTTGGCCAAACCTACTGCAGGGGCTGAGAGGAGAAGTTTCCCAAATCGGATGGGTAAAGATGAGTAGGTCCCAATGGCCCAAGAGTTGTTTGGCCCCGCAGTTCCAAACTCTTGGGTATAGTCAAGGTCATGGGCCAACTTAATTTTTTCATAAGTTTAGATGACACAACATTCACAGGGGACCCAGTGTTGAGAATAGCCTTAGCCTGCAATCCATTAACAATAAACTCCACTTTGGTTAAAGTTCCATCCAAGTTGGGGGAAGAGCGAGAACCTCCTTTAGCTTATATTTAGAAGCCAGCCGTTTGGCAGTTTCAGAAAATTTTTCCCAGATAGACTGCAGTGTATAAACACTATGATTGGGCCGGATCATTGTGGCAATAAGCTGGTCAGCGTCACTGGTGGTATCAATAACCACCGGGCCTCTCAACGCCTGATAAAGATATTTTTGGGAAAGTATCCTAGCCACATCCACTTTTTCCAGGTTTAATCGGTTGGGTACCTCCACTTCACCTGGGGCTCCTAAAACATAGTGACAAACATCTTCACCACCCCTACAGATTCGTCATCTTTGAGTTTACCAATGCATGTTAGGGAGCCCATAGGACTTGAGGTAGGTTCAGGCCTTCCTTAGGGGATGATAGGTCCTGAGATTGCTCCTCCACCTTATTAATCCTTGGGGAGGCGTTGGAATTTTCACATCACGATCATTGGCCTTCCAAGTAGGGGGTTTGTGCTGCCTCATGAGGACAGGTTTCAGGCTAGAGTTAGCTGGATGAAAGGTCGAGGGAGATAGCGTCATGGATGGGGATTCTTTAACTACACCAGCTGTAGGTTAATCAGTGGCGGTAAGGCTTTGTGAAACAGGCAGTTTAGCCTTTTGGACCTGGTCATTTAGCACATTATTAGTTGGAATGAATAGCACTCGAGAAAGGGGGTTTAGGCTGAAGTTTAGGCTTTAAAAGCACTTGGGAAGGCCGCTATGAAGAAAAAGATGGGAAAGGAAAAGGGATGACGTCTTTCCCCAACTGAGCTTTATGAGCTGAAGAGGTAGGGGAGCAATTCCCCATCACAGCCATTATTTTTAGGCTATCCTCATTTGTGGGAGGAGCATCTTGTTGCTGAATCTTAGCGGAAACAGGATTCCAGAGGGAGGTAGCCATTGTAGTGGCTGTGATGGGGAATTAAGTAGGTTCGCTTTTTGTAGTTTTATGCATAAGGTCACTTTCATGAAACTCAGACACTGCAAGCAGAGCTCTTTACTATCCCATATTGTTTGGAAGGTGCAATTGACTGCAGTGATGTGCATTGCTAAATGAGGATGAGACGCCAAGGCAACCATGATAGCAGCAATGGCATCAGTTGGAGGTAGTAATTTAGCAAGCAACAAAGGTCGAGCTTAAATGTAGAATTGCTTCATAAAAGAGGGGATTGATTCTCCCTCTTGTTGGCTAAGGCACATTTAAGCCTGCTTTTAACTTTGTAACTCCGTGAGGAGCCAATTTCGGCGATAAGCACTTGTTTCACCTCTGACCAGTTGTTGATATTGGCCATAGTGGGAACCATGATCTCTTGGTCCATTAGACTTAAACAGGGGAGAATATAGTTACGTTTTTTTGGTCAGTAGCTCTTTCCATCGCAGATTTATATACAATGAGGAAGGATGAAATACTGCCTTCGCCTAAGATAAGCTTGTCCCTGAAAGGGGGTTTGTGGATGGTGGGAGCAGCTCCATAAAGGCCTTGAGAGGGGGGCATCTTGAGCTTTTTAAGTTGGGACAAGGCACTAGCTAGCTGTAATTCAAAAGCAGTGATCCGAGACTCAGCTGAATTGGGGAGGTTGTGATGGTAGTTTCCTCACTAAGATTCATATTTAAGAAAATTTATTGTGGTGTACAGGCTCCCCTGTAGTGAACAATTGTTGGATTTTAGGGTAGTATTATGCTCACTGGTGTTTAAAGCCTAAGCTCCAACAAACAGGGGATAAAAACAACTTAAAATGAATAAAGCAAATAGACGCTAAAAACTAAAAAGTAATTAGTTTCATAGTTTATTTATGTGCCGGGGGTAAATAAAACAAACTCTCTTGATATCTGAACGTTCAGTATTATACTGCCTTGAGGGTCAAAAGGACTTCAATGGTAAGTCAAAATAGCTTGGTATGGTCCAAATTAGGAAATATGTAAATTCAACCTATCAAGCTCAGAAAACTCGAATCATTTTGGCTAAACAACGGATGGGAGTTATTTTTAGGCAAGATGTATCTGTGAGGTAACAATATAAAATATTTTAGCCAATCCTCTTTTGAAAAAATTACTGCATCTTGGGGGACCCCCACCATGCCTATAAAAGGGGGTGGTCCACGCTTAGGTGTTGGTTTTGAACTAGACGTGATAAGGCGGGGAGGGACCTTGGAAGAGCTCCCTTGATTCCACTGATGAGTTGTAATAGTCCAGCTACCTAAATTTGAACTATTTGGCCAAGTTTTAGTAATATTTTGGGATTTATTTCCCTGATATAATGGATTCCACCATGAATCAGCCAGGGGCTTTTGGCTGGTTTTACAATCTTATTTGTCCAAAACGCTCTTCTCACAATATTAAACTTGTAATTTTCTGAAAGGTATGCTTATGTGAATGGGCCTGATAGCGTCACTAAGTATGGTTTAACAGGATAATCTAGACTAAACAAGCTTATAAAATGTGCATCTTGAAAATTTTTGTCTTTAATAGTCTTTTAAAGTTCCCTGTTTTCAACAATTGCATTTTTTTATATGTCCAATATTAAATTTTGGACAGATTCAGGCTCATTTTTGGTGTTATCCACTGATCATAATTTTAACAAAATCTTCAGCGGCCAAAAAGAGTGTAGCAAAAGTGGGCAGTTGGAACAGGAAGTTAGCATTTTGATGTTTTACCCCAGCGCAATGCTCAATTGTGTAGTCATAGGCTTGAAGCTTCAATGCCCAGTGGGCTAATCGGCCCACAGGCTGTCTTAAGTTGCTCAGCCATCTTAAGGTTTCACGATTGGTAACAACTTTGTGGTGAGTGCCATGCAGGTAGACCCAAAATTGCTTGCAAGCATATATGACAGCCAAGCATACACATTTAATTATCATAAAATTTCTCTTTTTAACATTTAAGATCTGACTATCAAATACAACTGGATGTAATTTCGCCCTACCAGATCTGAGATAATAAAGCACCAACAGCTGTCAGGGATGCGTCAGTTAGGATGATAAATTTGTGATCAAAGCCCAGATATCAAAGGAAAGTTGTGATAAATATTGCCAATCAGAGTTGTATAATGCTTCTTGGCAAGTCGGAGCCCAGTGAATGGGACCTTATCCTATAGTAGATATAAGAGCGGCTCTAAAGGTTGTGTAAAGTTGGCAATAAAGCGACTATAGTACATAATCATGCCAAGAGATGTTTATATATTGTGCTTGGATTTGGGCCGTTTCATTTTGGTGATGTTATCTAACTTAAAGGTTGGTAACAAAGATCTACTTTGTCAATTACAAAGTTGAGATATTCCAACTGATCCTTAAAGGATTAGAATTTTTTTGGGCTTAATATAAGTTTGCAGCCGCTAGCCTTCTGAGAACCACCTCAAAGTTCCAGTTGGTCATCAAAGTGCGGCTGAAAACTTTGTTATCGTCATGGTACAATAATACACATGACAACTTTAAATCTCTCAGGATTATGTCCATGGCTCTCTATGATTATCTGGGGAATTGCGGAGCCCATGATGCATTCTTGTCAGCTAGAATAGGCCCTCTTGGCTTATGATTGCACATTTCTAACGCTCCTCTTTGAGCATATCTATTTGTCAATACCCGCTGATAAGGTCCATCTCTGGGAAGAACTTCACGCTCCCTAGCCTTTTCAAGGCATCAATTGTGGCTGAAGATACAATTTCTTCTCTGTTATGTTGTTTAACTTCTGGTAATCAATGATACTTGATTGCTTCCATCCTTTTTCTTCACTTTAAAATAGGTGCAGCCCAAGGACTTTTTGAAGGCACTGCATGCCACAATAGAGGAGTTCCTTAGTCTCCTTGGAAACAGCTTCTTCTGATGATTTTGAGCGTCTAATTGGGCGTAATTAAATAGATTTATGATTTCTGGTATCAAAATTGTTTGACACTCTTAGCACATCCCAAGTCAAAAACTTCTTCTGTACATATATACCAATATTTAGAAAACTAAATCCTGAGCTTGGCACTTCTTGGAGTTGGTCAAGTTGCTAAAATAGGCCATAAGGACAACATTGTTAATGCTGATTAGGTCCTTAATGGGTAGCCCTAATTTGGCAAAAGCTTCAAACTTGTGAAATGAGTTTATTTCTGTTGTAAAGAACAGATGCAAGAAAACGATTGTCTGATGTCACTTGATGGTAATGGGCTGATTTTTCAGGTTTGCACATAAGATATAAATTTCTTCATGGCTGAGGATGATAATACTAGGTGCAATGTTCATCTGGAATCACGATCTGGACCATGGTTAAATATATTTTGACATAAAGTACTTCTGTAATATTAAAAACTGTCTAGTAGGGATTACTTGATCTCTGGAGGAAGTAGTAATTTCATGATTTGACCAAAGAGGGATGCCCTTTGATTCATTAATCAAAGTAGGAAGTGTTTTTATTTATATTTGTGCTTTAACATACGCAATTGGGACTATTACATCTTTGTAGGCCAGATTTATGAATAATCTGGGTTTCTTTTTCTCGACCACTCCATCCTGATTATAGTTAAGCGGAATAGCCTGGCCAAGAATAATGAGAGTATTGTCTTTGTGACTGATAACAACTCTATATCTTTTCAGGAAATCAGTCCCAATCAGGATATAATAGTTAATATTTGGCAATACTTTGGCAGATGCTGTCACTACAATAGATCTGAATCTTAAAGGTAAGGTACTGTATGCACCCAAAACTTTGTTGTATGCGCTCTAGCTGTGCCATATTCTTGACAGTAAGCAACATTGGGCGCAATTTTCAATTTTTTAACTATTTTTTGCTGATTATCTTGCTAGGGGCTCCACTATTAGCGATAACCTGAACTAAGACCTTGTTTACTATTATACTCACATAAATACATTTGGAGTAGTTTTCAGAGATATCTATTATGTGAATACTGTGATTTATGCCTGATTACAAATGTGATTTCAGACTCGAGCAGATGTATGGGATGTTACCTGCTAAGGACTTCAAGGGAATGGCTACTTTTGAGTTGTTAAGCAAAGGTAGGTCAGTTAAACAAACATGTTGGAGATCCAAACCCTGACCAATAGTCTGCTTGGTGTAAGGTCTCAACACCTCTTCTTAGGCTTTTTTGGTTATTTTAAAGGCTTAGTTGCTTTTGCTCTATTTTGAGTAGTGAGCATGAGCACATCAATGGCCACAATATGGGTGAGTTTATATTCAGCAACATCTTCGGCCCTAAAGAGCTCAACATGGTAGGGTGAATGGTTTGGTGAACATTGATGGAGTTAGAGCATTCCACCTATAATTCACCTGCTCTTTTCCTGACTCATCATCGCTGGTGATTTATAGAGCAACGTTGACCCTGGGCTTTTTGTATGACCATCTGTAACATCGGCTATCAAAATGCCCCTTTTGACTATAGTTGTGGAATGTAATCGGCACTGGCTGCTGTTTTGCTCAAATTTATGGTTTATGGATTGAGAATCTTTACTTTTGTCAGACATAGTGTTGATTTTTAGTCCAAAAATCGGATTTTTCTGGTCTTTAGGATAATTAAGAGTGTCAAAACTTCTGGTAAAGCTTCTCAATTAATTGGTAAGCTCTTGGGCATCCATTATTTTTATTGAATGTTGGTAACATGACATGGTCAAGTCACAATAGGGCATGACCTCGTGCTTTATGCAATCTTAGCATCAAACTCATTCATTGCATTACACCCAATTAAGAATTATGCCTCATTAAATAATCTTTCAGCAAAGCCTTAATAGTCTTATTCTGCTTGAATTCAATATTAAGATTCTTATTTTTTAGGCTAATAATCTTCCAGGCCCTCTAAATTGTTTTATCACCGAAATTTTGGCATATGTATAGGACCAGTCGTCACTCAAATAGAGCATAATGAGGTCGCAACTATGGACATCAAGTGAGTTTATTAATGATGTTCCTTTTGCGTGGTCTGATTCTCCCCACATTGCTTTTTCAAATACCTTTAGAAAAGAGTGAATTTTCCCATCTTTATAAACTTTTGCAATTTTATAAGTTTAGTCATATCTCCCTGTTTTAGGAATAGGTGTCACACTTCTTCTAGGACCTGAACGCCTTGGCAAATCATCAGTCAAAATTGGCCACCTTTCCCGTTGGGACTACTTGGAGTCAGTATTGATGCTAGAACTTTAGGCATAAGACAGCTATTCTAAATATCTGTTTCTGCATTGATATCAATTTCCTATAATCAGCTTCATAATATTGCTCCAAACCGCTGATTCTGAGACTTGAGTCATCCCTTAAATTGTTTTTCCAAGTCTTTTGGGCCAATTGGGAGAGCTTTTCTCGTAGTCTCCATCGTCAAGGCTGGGTGAGCACTGGAAACTTCACTATTGAAGAATTTGACTAATTTTTTAAGTCGTCATGTTCCCTTTTTGAATATAAATTGATTAGATGTTAAGCATTAAATATTTTGGACCATAAAGTCTACTCAGGAATTTGCAGTTGGTAATTGCTTGCATTCTGAATTCTCAACTCTTCTGAGTAACTTCAGTATTTCTGGACTGACATCTTGACACAATGGTCAATTTTTTGAAAAACCTCTTTGATCTGAGCATCCTCCTCGTCCATATTTGGGACTGCTGGTAATGTTACAAGATCTTCGATTTTCTTATTTAAGATACCAAACTCAGTCTGAACATACTCCTCAAAGTAAATGTGCTTTGAATCTAAGTCCAGGTGCTCTCTTCGGCCCAAAGTAGCCTATGTGGTATATCTTTCTGTCTGAGATATTAGGAAATCAGAGTGAGTTTCCAGTTTTTGACATCAGATATTCATGTTTTGTACCCATTCATGCGATAGCCCAAGGTGAACAAGAACTTCTGCATCTATCTTCAGGACTCCTATATTAGTAAATCTTCAAAGGTGTTTCATCTTTAATGAGCTTTGTTAGAAACTCCTGTATTATCCACAATTGCTTTTTGGACTTCAGTAAAACTGGAATATAATTTATTGAGTAGAGCTTTTTAGGAAGATTGTTGTTATAGATTTGGCAGAATCGTTAAGATACGCTGTAAGGGTTTTTGCACAGGATTCATCCCACTGAGCAATAGGACCAACAATATGATGACCATTGTCCTCAAAACAACAGAATAAACTATTTAATAAATATGGAACACTTGCTCCCACCACACTCTTTTTATTTAATATAATAAATACAGTGGATCCTCGCTGTTCCACTCACTATAAACTATTAACAACCTCCATCCTCAATCATCTCATCTCGCCTATATTGGATGACTTTGGATGATACAACTTACATGGCTTAGTAATTTAATTCGCCCTATCTCATTGGTTCCAGCAAATCTTCATTTTTAATTTCACAATTGCCTAATTTGAGGTGATTTCCCAACAACCGAATATCGCCTCATCTTGAGGCGCAAAATTAATCATAACTCATATCAAACTCAGCAGGTTATATCCATTCTGCCATAATCTTAGGGCTTATCATCCAGGCAAACAAGAATCATGACATTACCTCCCCCCTTGACTAGACATTCAGGCTCCTATTGCTTATACTCCAAGAGTAACTTGGAGTGCACTCTATTGATGATCTGACCACTTGCAGGGTCCTTAATAGTATACACATCATTACCTGTCTTATCAATAACTCAAATGGGCTAATAAAATTACTGGCCAACTTGTTCTTCTTCCAAAATTCGTGTTTATCATGGAATAGAACCATGTCTCCTTCTTTGTACTGGGATAACCCACTACGCCATACCTTATCAGCAGCTTGAGTCTTAATCTTCATGACTAAACTGAATGAGTATGCTTCAGTTTGCAGTTTGATTAATTTGTCATCTAGAGTCATCAGATAACATTAGGGATCCATTCATCCAGTATCTTCTACACAGGAGTATAGCAGCGCCAGAAGGGCAGGGTGTCATTTATATAGTAATTGGAAGGGACTCTTCCCCATGGAATAATGATAACTGATACTATAGGCGAAAACGGCAGTGGAAAAAAGGGAACTTTAAATCTGAGGGTCGATCCACTACTAATTTACAGAGTATGTTCACTAAGGTCCCATTGACCCGCTCAACCATTCCGTTAGACTTGGGGTGTTATGGGGTTGTTAAAAACCCTCAGATGGCCATTAGCTCGTTAAGCTTTGGGAGGATGTTGGAAGTGAAGTTAGTTCCATTATTAGTAAGGAGGAATTGAGGGCAGCCATGCCTACTGAATAACTCATTTCATTATGAATTTGGCCACTGTGACCGCCCCTAGATCTTGTATCGCCCTTGCTTCACCCACCAGCTAAGTGGTCAATTGCCACCAAAATGTACTTGGACCAGTTAGCTTCCATTGGCAGTGGTACAACAACATCCATGGAAACTGTATGCCAAGCAAAGTGAGGCTTTACTAACCTTATGAAATCTTCTGGTGGAACGGCTTTTCCACTTGGCACTGGTGGCAGGAGGAGATAGTATCAAGCACATCAAAGTACATGCTTTCCCAGTAATACTGAGGCCACAATAATTCTAATGTCTTGCACACGCCACCATGCCTAACTGCCCTATGTGCACCCAGGATAATGTTAGGCTGCGCTGAGGGTTGCGGGAAGTTTACTGTTGAATTGCCGATCCACTTGTACAACTCACCATTCTGCTGGAAAGTATTTGCTCACATTTCATTAAACTCCTTGATGAAATTGTGGTGGCTCATCATCATACTTTCCCCTGAGCATCTTGTCCTATATAATATTACTCAGATCTGACATAACTGCAATAGTTGGTATCCTTAACAAGCAATCAGCTTTCTGGTGTTTTGCTCCTTATTGGTGAAGGATCTCAAAGTTGTAAGCCTGTAGTTTAAGGGCCCATCAGGCTAGATGTCCCTCAGGCTCCTTAAGGCTCTGCAACCAGCGTAATGAGGCGTGATCTGTTACAGCTTTAAACTTTATACCATGCAAATATACTCTTAATTGCTTGTAAGCATAGATCACCGCTAAGCACTCCTTCTCGGTCACACTATAATTACGTTCATGGATTTCAGGCTTTGACTGCAGTATGCCGTGGGTGCTCCTCCCCTTCATCATCTTTTTGGGACATAACTGCCCCCAGTGCGGAAAGAGATGCATCCATCTGTACAATAAATTCCTTTTTGAAATTTGGGTAGCATAGCACTGGAGCCTTGATCAATGCTGTTTGAAGTGTATCAAAGGAGTGTTGACAGTGTTCTAACCATTCAAACGTGACGTCCTTTTTTAATAACTCAAACAGTGGACTTCATATACAAACTAAAGTTAGGTATAAATGGCGATAGTAGCTGAACATTCCTAAAAGTACTTGTATATCCCGCTTACTGCTTAGTGTAGTTATCTTCTGGATGGCCTCCACCTTGGCTGGTTGGGGCCGCAGCCCTGTTGCATCAACCACAAACCCAAGGTACTCTAACTGATCCTTGAAAAAGTGGCATCTTTGGGGCTTTATTTTGATGTTGGCCTCAACCAACCGGCAGAATACCTCTTGCAAATGATTAAGGTCTTCAAAAAACGTGCAAGAGAAAACATTAATATTGTCAAGGTATACAAGAGCACATGACAGCTTCAAGGTGCCACAAATAGTTCCCATTGCCCTTTTGAATGTAGCTGGGTAGTTACACGGCCCTTGTGGCATATGCGTTTGTTGAAAAACCCTTTTAATGTGATAATGGCGCATTTTTTCTTTTCTGCCACAGGTAACTCAATCTGCCAATAGCCAGATATCAAATCCATTGTGGAGAAGGAACAATCTCCTCCCAACCAGTTCACCGCATTGTCAATTTGCAGCAAGGGGTATGAGTCCTTTTTCATAATGCTGTTGAGCTTGTGGTAGTCTATTAATACCCAGTTGGTACCATCCTTCTTTTTGACAATTAGGACTTGGGAAGCCCATGGGTTTTTGATGGTTTAAGCATTCCTTGCTCAAACAGTTTATTGATTTCTTCCATGAAAACTTCTTTTGCTGCTCTAGATTGGCAAATTAACTGAGATTTGATGGGGAGATGCCTCCAGTGTCCACTTAATGGATCACTCCTCATGCGCATCCTGAATCATGATGATCGACAGCTCAAGATCTTTTTGTATTTTTTGAAAATAAGGCTTCTGCTTGATCTTCTGGTCTTCTATTAACCTCATTAAATTTTCACGAGGTACAACCACATTACGCCAAGCTATTGTTCAATGGGCAGACCAAATTCATCCAATGAAATAAACTCATGAGACTGGAGGACCTCTTCAACTAGGAAGAAATGTAAATATGCCACTATTTGGTGTTAGCGGATTTTCATTGGTTTATCCTGAAGATTTGCTACCAAGATCTTGATCTCCTCATGCCCTGGAATTATAATGCCTGGGGCCTCATAGTGCTCAAGCCATGATTGCTGATAGGGCCCAATGACCTCCCCATATAGCCCAGCAGGCACTTCCACCTCTAACTCGGTGTTTATGATTACTTGGTGTCCAGAGGGAATAGATATAGGGCCAGCAGCTCTGAGCGGTAGCCCTTGATATTCATAAATTTTGATGGAGAAGGGTCTGTATCTTTCTCTTTAGTCAATGGTAGCAAACCAAAACCACCCAGTCACCATATTCAAGGTTAATGTGACCCATGGGTACCGGATCCTTTGGTATTCCACTAGAAGTAAGTAGATTGGGATCCACTGCCCCAGAATTTCAAATGTCTCTGCTTTCATATCACAACAACTCCAAAGTGTCTCATAAAAACGGTTCTTATTAACAGGTCATAGTTATTGTTTGGTAGCACTATGGATGGGGCTACAATGACAATTGACCCAAACTGCAAGGGTAGTGCACTGTACGCTCCTTCATAGACCGTGCTTTCCACGCCTGCAGTCCCAGATACCATATGATGCTCCACGTCAGGCTTTTAATTTCAGCTTCACCACCAACATGTGGACACCATGTTGATTGGGGTACCCATATCAATTATTGCGTAAACTTGGGGTTTTGGTACGACAGTTTCACAGTAAGTACACTCAGAGAAAGATTCATCCTGGTTGTTTAAAACATGGACATTTAACGGATCTCGTTCCCTAGGAAGCTCATTATACCCTCCTCAATTTTAGTGCACTTTTTAACAATAGCGTCCTTAGGGAGGGCCGCGTTTACCCCTTTTAAGAGAAGCGCATCAGCTAATGGATCTGGTTCATCTGTAGAAAGGTAATTGAACAATAAGCATAAGGCTTTGGTTGCTCTGGGAGCCTGCTTCCTCCATGTCCATTAATTGCACTTGTTTCAGCACATTCACCCCTCCAACCGCTGCTTATATAGAAAGGCGTCATCATACTGAGTAACTTCAGCTGAATGTACAAGGATAGGTTCAGTGGGACGTTTTGAGTCAGAATAGCGGAGGTAGAGAGTCCCATCTCTACTCCGCTCTGACTTTTCCCTGATTGTACTGCTTCCACGGTAGGTACTGGACCCAACAATTGATACAACTTCTAGACAGGTGCCCAGAGAGATCACATGAAAAGCAATTGACCCCATAAAACCTGCGTTCTTGATTGTTGTAAAATGGGCCACCCTAAAAGTTGGACTGGGGTCAAACAGTGTAAACAGGCCCCTCCCAATAGGTAAACTACTGATGGCAACTCATTTGGAAGCGAAGAGTGTAATGATAATAAGGCCAGGGATGCCAAACGGATGCTAAACAGGGAGAGATAATTCCTCTGAATAAGAAAGACTAGCAGCAAAGGCAATAGGTTTCCGCTCTATATAATTCATGGAGGGAAGGTAGCAGATATACGGCGTAAAATTTGAAAAAGTTTAAGTAAGGGTACATCACCTCTAAATATGGATCCATGGCATTAAAAAGCTTACGGTATGGTTTCACAGCGGATGTCAACACTATGCATATGTCAGATTTGGTTAAAGTCCCTGCCCCAATCAACACATAAGCTTCCACTATAAATTGATCAGCAAACGCAGTGAGGGTCTCATTATGTTGAAACCCAATGGTTAGAAACTCAGCCTTTCACTGTTCCATTTTTGAAGTTCTTCTAAATAACCAACTCAAAGTATTCCTCACTTTTTGATAGGTAACAGAACAGTTAGGAAGATAGCAAGTAACTTGGTCGGCGCTTCCAACATCTAGGGTGGACATTGATAGTTTGGCTTTACGCCAATCTGAAGCTCCTTCTACTGCAAACTCAAATCTCTTAAACAATCCATGGATGTTCCCATCACAACCAAATAGAGGCAGCTTATCAATACAAACCTTCTGCAGAAACTCCTTCTTCCATTTAAGCACAGCGTTCAGGGCAAGCTTGAGTTCAGCATATTCAACAGATTTTTGTTTTAGGAAGATTCCTTGCCAAAGCAAGATTGATATGACATGGACAGCGACTAATGAATTTTATCAATTTTTGTGATTTATCAATGGGCCCCCTGTAGTGAGCACCACTGTTATAAATTGGCGGAATCATTAAGATATGCCATAAGGGTTTTTGCACAGGATTCAGCCCACTGAGCAATAGGACCAATGATATAATGACCGTTATCCTCAAAACAACAGAATAAACTATCTAATAAATATGTTTCACTTGCTCCCACCACACTCTTTTCATTTAATATAATAAATACAGTGGATCCTCGCTGTTCCGCTCACTCTGAAACTATTAACAACCTCCTTTCTCAATCATCTCATCTCGCCTATATCATAGTGACTCTGGATGATGCCGCTTCCATGGCTTAGTAATTCAATTCGCTGTATCTCATTGGTTCTTCCAAATCTTCATTTGTTAACCTTATGATTACCCAATTTGAGGCAATTTCCCAACGACCCAATATCACCACATCTTAAGGCACTCAAATAATTATAACTCATATCAAAATCAGCGGATTCCATCCATTCCACCATAATGACTTATGGCTTATTGTCTAATCATATCAAAATCGTGACAATTGTTCATCCCTATAATCACAGTAGATTTCTGTGAGTTCCTGATTTATCTAGCAAGAGTTTTGAGGTGTTCTTGATTGAGGGTTGAATAGATTTTACCAGGAATTAATTAGTTGTTTGACTATTTGTGAGACATCTGATGAGAGATGCCATGTTTTTTTACAATACATGTATATCTCCATATTGAGTGCCTGTGTAAAAGTTGTGGTAAACCTTTTGTTAAATTTCAACTTGAGATTCAGATTTCTGAATCTTGAATTGAAACGCTATTTTGGGGTTTTGAGGTTCATGTGGGCTCGGCACTGGGCTGTGCGCCCTCCAAGCTATTCTTTATGCTATTAAAGGATTAAAGAATAGTGCAGAGGGGCTCCCCAGAAGAGCGACCTAAAAAGGTCAGGCCCATGCGATTTGGACTCAGTTTAGAATTCTTCTTTGTTTCTCACCCTCACGTGGGTCTCTCTGGTGGCCTCAGGGCCACTCTTGCCTTGTCTTACTTGGTAATATACGGTGAACCTAATTTTGTATCCCTAACAAAAAGTTGGGATTCAGTGGCAAACTGATCTGTCAAATATTGGTTTATTCATGTGTCATTTGTATTGCATGTTATTGGGACTGAATTCGTCAGCATATTTATTTTTGAATATCTTAAGACAAGACTAATTTTGGCATAAAATTTTCGCTTACCTGTGTACGTCTTTCACATTTTTTAATTTCCCTAAATTTAAGGTTAATTGGTGAGTAGAATGAGCCAAAAAAAACTTACCTCAAGGGTACCTCATATCAGACAATCTTTTGGCGTCAATCTGCCAATCTGAAAGCACAATGGCGGTCAAAAACTGGGATGTTTTCGTTCATTACAGCCTGATCCTTAAGTTAGTAGAACAGGATGAAAGAGGAATAAATTTTTGAAGTACTAATCCTACTATCCTATTATAAAGTTGTTAGCAAGGCCTTAACGCTTTCAGATGTAAGGTCAATTGGGATTGTTACATCTACAAGAGCTCCCCCCACTGTATAAGTTTCATGAAGTAGGAGGTACTCAAATCAAAGCCTTGGCGTCAGGTATTAAAATAATCAGAGATTCCTTGTCACCAGTTTCCATCTCATTTTTACTTCCACTTTTGGCTTAATCTGCCAGTAACTGGTCATGTGGGTCCATCTAAGAGGCTGTCACCGATTTTGGGTGAGCACCAGTTGTTAAGAATTCTGAGGATCACTCACTTGATAAATAAATCCTGCACATATATTTTGGGAAGAAGTTCAGCTGAAGATCCTCGATATTTAGCCAGTGTCATGGTATATCAACCGTTTGGAAGCTCACTAGGCTTATTTATAAATAAGACTCTTCTGGTTAATGATGGTTAATTTTCCCCTATAAATTGAAAACTTCTACTGAGGCAAGCAACAGTATAAGCTTAAGAGTTCTGCCCTAACAGCTTGCTGACACTCTCAATAGTAACCGCCTCTGATAAAATCCAGATAATGAGAATTAAATGAATATTTTCTTATTTTTATCTAAGATGAGATCTTAAATGATGGTCTAATTTGATGATAATTTCATTAGGCCAGGTGCCAGTATTTATACCTCTAGGGCTTGTCCTGAAAACATCTTAAGCTTGCAATTTCCACATATATTATTTTCCACCTCAGTTTAGCCCTATAACTGATACAACCATGACCTATTACTAGGACTATTTGTGGAAAAGTACTTTCAAATTCAGGAAAATTCAGATACAAAATTGCAACAAAAAGAGCAAAAATTGTCCTAAGGTCAGCCCAGTTTGAGTTTCGTCATATAGCTGATAAAATACAACTTCTAGAAGCTTTGCATCAAATTATATTAATTGACATGCCCCAAATTGGGACGTCAGCAGGCCACTTATTGCACTATACTCCCATTTGGGCTATAAAATTCAAGTATTATTGAGTTCCATCATATAGCTGATGAAACATATTTACTGGAAGAAATTGGCATTGATTTAGCTTAATGTTGTACCCCTAATCAGGACGTCGGTAACCACTCAATAGCACTAGGTGCTTCCATTTGGGATGTCCATTTGCAAGCGCTATCATGTTTTGTCATACAGCTGACGAAATATGATGATTGTGAAAAAAATTTATCACTTTAAGCTTAATGACGTTCTCATGATTGGGACGTTACCAGGAATCTTAATTAACACTGAGACTCCTATTTGAGCTGTCCATTTATGAGTGCTATCATTCAAACATGAGCATTGACATGCATAATTAGCCATACGGCAGAAAGCTGATTGTAGAATAAAGGTTAATCTTATTGTCACAATTGGTACATGGTATTTTTAGAACTATATTTAGGAATCAATATTATGACAATTTCTTGAAGATATATAGTCAATATTTTGCTTAACTAATTGGTTTTATGCTGATTTATCATTGTTTTAATCAGCCTGAGTTGATCTAATGGTATTCAGCCTGGGTTGTCAAAAAGGTATCATATAAATTGGTAATAGGATATTTGGCTCATGTCATTATAAGAGTAATTAAATATATTTGATTGTTAGGGTAATTGGCCTGAGTTATAGAGAGTTAATCAGCCTGAGTTGATGGTGGTGAAGGGTTTATTTTCGAGTCAACTGCAAGAATCTGACACCAAAGGCATGTTTGTCCTAAAATTGTCATGGTTTTCCAAAATCACATATTGCACCATATTTTCTCAAGTTCCATCCTGTTAAATATATCATAAATTTGATTAGACAACACTATGGCAGGAGCTGATACAATAAGCGATCTGAATTAAAGTTGCAGTTCACTGAAGCTCCACAGTATATTGAAATATTCAGTCGGGAAGTTCCATATTCCTTCTAATGCTTTAGATTAGCAAAACCTTTACTTGTTTCACCAATTTGGCAAAGAAAATATTGATGGGCACTCCACTGTTGATTTTTACCAGTACTCCTACTTGCTTGCTTATAATATCCACATATGTACCCTCAGAGTATTTTAATAAGATATTTAGTGATTAATATAGCGGCATTATTCACTAAATCAAATGTTTGCTTTAATTAAGTGGATAAATTGGGGAAAGATTCCTTGATCAAACTAATGGGGAGAGATACATTCGCATCATATAGTATCATCTTGAGAATTCTTCTTTGCTTTTGGAAGATCTATTTTTTCTTCTAGCTGTTGAGTGTATTGTCAAGAATCTTATTTTACAATTCTGTAATCAATCCTCTTTTCTTTTGCTTGAGTGATGGCGTTCACGTCCAAATTAACAATCTGATTGATCAGGTCAGATATTTCATCAACTACAAACAGATTGGAAATATCTATCATTTTTCAAGATATTGGGGTGAACAGATTTTCCTGTAGTGCTATATTGTTCCTTATCTATACTGTGGGGTCTTTTCTTGACTCTTGACTGATTTCCTTATCTTTAGCCTAAACTAGAGTAACTTGCTCCTTGGGTTCCTTGTACAACGTTGAGTGGCGAAATGTACAGGTTTCCTCCGTTGTGGTAGCGGATCTGCATCTTATCATCTCATTTTTGTGTTTCAGACCTGTTCCCTGTCATGACTCAATTATGTTGCTTTTTGATATGCTTGGCGGATTTCACTGTATGTTTGGTTTTTAAAAGGAATTGCCTTAAAAAAGTTTTATTATGGGCTTCAAAGGTGGCTCCTAACATCTTTTGAAAGTACCATCTGGTATGTGAACAATTTGTGCCACTAGCACTGAAGACATCATTTGATGAAAAACTCAGTAGGGAAAAAGTGTCTTTTGTGTTGCATTTCATGTGTCAAAATTGATAGCACTTTCATATCAGCCAGGATGTTATTCCTGGTAAATTTGGTCAGCAAAAGCTTCCAGAGTCTCATCCTTTTGGAGTTAAATACCCATAAATTGCTTCTTGCAATTAGACATCCATGTAGGGCTTCCAGGTTCTATCATAATGACTTCCTTGGCCTCATTATATGTCCAATTGTCCCGTTAAGATGGGCAAGACCAGATTAGGGCAGGTAGTGTTCAGGCAGTTCATTATGCTCACTGACTTTTGTCATTCAATAATCTGAACATCGTCATTTCAATATATAAAAAATACAGGGGCGTTATCCTGATGAAAAATGGGCAATTTTGGGATACTCCAAAATTCATCTGTGGCTCCACTGGCAGGGAATTCCTGAATTACAACTTAAATAGCATAGGAGTAACTTTGGGAGTCATTTCTAAAATTGCTCTGAGCAACACAGGCATATGTTTGGGTGATTGAGTATTCCCAACTGGAGTCTAGTTCATAATGTTGTTGGCTTCATCCGCCTCCATTTGTGCGCAATCATATTTATGATTCTCCAGTTCCTCTAGCGCTTCAACAGCTGCGCCATATCTTCATTAATCTGGTGTAAGCATTCTATATAAGCTTCTCGATTGGCCTTTTTCAAAATAATAATTCTTTAATTACTATGCCCTCCTTTCACTTTAAAGAGGTGACCTTCCCATAGAGGTCATTGTTGATTTTTATGACTTGCAACCTCCTCCTTGAAATTTGTCACCTGTTCCTCCAAAGTAATAAAATCAGCCTGTGACGCCAAGTTGAGTGAATTTTTATTAACGGTCTCTAGCTCCTAAGGATTTCATAGTTCATTCTTATAAGGCATGGCTGATGTGTTCTTCTTATTAATTCTTTCTTAAACTCAACTACCCCCTGTAGTGAACACCAAATGTCAAAATCTAGGAGCTTCTTACTCTTTCTGGGCTGTAACGCGCTTCAGCTCCTTTGTTTGACTTCACAGGTCCCTTGTTTGTTGTATGAAATAATGACAATCAATTTAATAGGGCAGTTATAGATAAATACTCTTTATCTAAATGAATTTCTTATAGCCAAGATGATTGTCAAGTTTAACGCTAAACTGTCCTTGTCCTAATCTTAAATTTTTCTGGAATATTGTAGGGACTTATTCCCTCTTCTGATAAATTTAACTGGGATTAGGTTTAATGATTTTTCTCTATAGTCATAGTTTCTGTGGATATAACTATAAGGTAGACAAAGGGTCTCTTAGCTTTCCAAACTCTAGTCTCAAGAGCAAAATATGACAGTCTAAAGTTATAAAAGTACTTAATTTGTAACTATGTTTATCCGATTTAATTAAAAAATGCTAAGGAATTTATAAGGAAATTCGGTGCCCAACTCTTCTGTTAGCGCTTCAATTGGAAATGGCAGCCATCGCCAATGAATTATTCCTCCAGGGTCATTCCAAAAGATGATCTTCCTCATCAGTTTAGTCAGTTCTGCCGCTGAATATCGATATGCCTCTTCTGGGTTGAAATATGGAATGTGTTTCAACGCATTTGCTCAAACCCCAGCAAATTTTCATTTTTAATAGTTTAACAGCCTGCTTATGTAATGTTACCTATGCCATAAACAGCAGGTTGCAATCTCTAAAAGGTTAACTCACAAGTTGAGATCACAGGTGGCATCACTTGCATAGGAACTCATAAACCCTTAGTTAATCAGATACAAAACCTGATTGACTACTACAAGTTAATTAGATTATCTATATACAACAGGCAACATAATCACTTGTTTATTGTGAGGATCATCCCCAATAATACATAGCGATACACCTAATTAAACCAGTGAATTACTAATTATTCGCTAGTAATATTTCTTTAAACAATTGATATTGTGGGTAATCAATAACTCCCACATCCACTAGTGAGATGTACCCCCTAGTAGACAAGCATACTTATTACAATCAATTAATCTGGGTAAAGTGGCCATATTTACATCCCAACAGAGTGCTTCCGCTGGTACTATAGCTGCTCCGCTCCACAACCTTTGGGGTTGACAGCGCTTAACCCTGAAGCTGAAAGACGTCTAATTTTAAGTTCTTTAGCTCGGCTAGTTTTTTCAGTGAGCAAGGAGGACCTCTGAGGTGTTGTGGTTGTTAGTGAGTGGATGATGCCCTGGAGAAACGGTCTATGATGCTTCTCCTGTTTCATTTTGGTGTAAGTTCCTGAGGTTTTTCAACAGTGACCTCCTCAGGGTCCCCATTAGACTAGTCCGAGTCCATTTTCCTATCATTTAACACTGCAAAAGAAATTTTCTGTGATATGTGGTATAGGAGGAATAGGACTCTGTAAGTTGTTGCATCAACTTCATACCACAGGTTGCCAGGCATTATAGACGGGCTGGTTTTTAGGTTCACTTGTTTGGTGCTGAAGAGCACTAGTAGAGACTGGTGGGGACGTAATAGAGCATTGGTTAGGGTGGATGATGGGGGCCAACATGCTATGGATGCCTTACACTTGGCAGTAGTGTTTGTTCAACATAGAATAGTAAAGAGTATATCCTCTGGAGGGGTAGATTGATTGCGAAGGTTTCCATTTGGGTGAAGTGATAAATTTCAATTATTTGGCATAAGACCTCTGGGACACGTCTTGAACAGAAACCCACTACATGAGTTCCTGAATTGCTGCGCCACTATATAGGAGCTTTTTGTAGCCTGGATTAGGCCCTGGCGGCGTCTGAGAGTAGCTGTTTGTGAGCTGTACATCCACTTTTCAAGATGACCAAAAGCATTACATCTGAAGCAATAGGGGCGCGCATAATTAGAGTTGAAAAAGAAGATCTCAGTCATTCCCAATAACTGCCACTCAAGAGATGACCACAATATTGTGGATTGCAGTGGGGGAGTAGATAAAAATGGCTTTGCATTATGCGCCCTCTGTGTGGGGGAATTATAGGCAGGAATGATGAAGTCTACTATGAGTACATATCTAAATTCCTTAAAACCATTATGAAGCATTATTTTAAGTGACTGGATTTATAGGTTGCAAGAATTTATGTTACCCGTGAGATTTTTCCAGGTATGAGTGTGTGGGATATATGAAGAGTTCTGAGTGGGATTATAAACTGGAGGGTGGCAGCTCTATCTTTCAGTGCCACTTCAGTGAAGCCCATATCAATATAGTGGTCTTCTTCTAATTCATGGATAGTAGGATTGAAAGGTTTAAAGGTAGCCGCGATTGCCACAAAATAGAAGAAATAGATATATGTATAATATTCTCTTGAGTTATGCCCATAGTAAATGAATATTGCATGGGTATGGTCAAGCAAGGCGGAGTTTTTAACTAATTTTTGCCCATTTCTTTTTGACAACAGCTACAAACGCCGCTTCACATGGGTCTACTTTTAACAAAGTAGGGGCAAAAAAATCTCTGACATGCCAGTCAATCTTTTGCATGCTTATTTTCGCTTTGAGAAGAAAAAGTGGGTGTTTCATTAGCTGGAGTCTTAGCTGAGTTTTCTAGGGTGCCCCTCTGGTGGTGTGCTACAGTGATTACTGGTTTTGGCTGGAATTGGGGCCAATTATTATGCCACGTTAAATTAGAGAGGCAAGGGTGGTTAGCTGAGCAGGTAAAACTGCTTTCACCCCAAGTGCAGGTTTTGAGTTTGAGACCTGTACTGTTTAGAAAAATTCTCAGTGTGGTATATTTGTCCCAAGGTTAACCCACCTCAAATATTTTTAAATTGGAGAGGCACATTAAAAATGTGTCCAGAACCATCCAATTTGGTAGAGGGCATAAGACATCATCATTCCAATCCATGCGTGCAGCCACAAATTACTATTTTTGATATATCATGGGCTAAGTTCATAGGCTGATTAGCGACATGGTCAATCTCGCCATTTAATCAGGAAGCACCGCCTTAGTAAGTTATGTTTTTATATATAAATTGACTGAATGATACTTTGATTGGTAAAAGTGCCAAATTCAAGTCTAGTAGAACTCCCATTAGGAGGGAGATAATGATCATATATGGTACTTTATAAGTCAGATTGGATGGCTGATCCAACCTTGTGACCAAGAGTTTTGGGGCCTGATAGCTGGATGTCACCTCATCAGGGAAATTAAATGATTTACATCTGTGATAATAGAGGGCAAATAAAGTCAATCAATATGAGAGTGACTGTCTGGAAGTGGTGTGTTTCATCCTTCTGGGCCTTCACAATCAAAACAGCCTGAAAAATTATTTCCTTGATTTAAGTGTGCCCTAAGGGTTAGTGGGCTGCAGCGCGCACTGAGCTGGTGGGCATGCACGATGCAAAAGAGAGATTTGGTGAGTTTGCGTTGTTGTAGATGGTGCAGGTTTAAGAGTTATGCCTGCTTTTTCACTTGCTGCTTAATAATGGGTTACCATGTTGGCATAGATGTGAGCACAGGAAGTTGTGTTTCTGGGACTACTGGCTCGCTTGAACGGTTCAGCGTATTCTTATGTGGGATTTCCCGCCATTTTTACTATATTTTAAAAAAATTTCTGGTGGATCTAAGCGTCAGGGTTAGGTTGATGTTAAAAAAGTGATTATTTTAATATCAAGACTGTCCATCTGTTCTCTTTTTTAAAACTAGTGGGGCCCAACCCAAAAAATGGGGGACATCCAAGAATTTTCTTTTGTAGTAAGCCAAACAAAGAAATTATCTTTAGCAAAAAAATCCCTAATATAGCACTTTGGCTACCAGCCTAAGACGCCACACAAGATGATTAAGGGGGTCAGGTGATTCTATCCTGATAGAATTGGAGGACATGCGAGATGTTGAACGGAAGTGGAGTTGGAGCGTGAGTGGCATGGGGTTAAAGGCTGTCACGACGAAAATTTTTACTCATTGGTGAGGCCAGAAGTATAAATATCCTTGAGATACTTAGCAAGTTAGAATTCTGAGTGTCTTATTAATTCTAGTACGCGAAAAACTTTTAATTTGTTGACAAGTTTGGGAGTAATTCATGTTAATACTGAGAGGTTTGCTGCATCTATATTTTCTCTTATCTTAGAAATATGTTAACAGCTCTGGAACTAAATTACTTGGTCAATGAGAAGGGGTGCCTTGAAGTACTGCTCTAAGTGAAGAGCTTCTGACCATAAACTAATGGACCACCTTTCACTGTGATCATATATCACAAAACTCTAGTATGATTGTTGATCACGAAGGATCACACCAAATGACTTTACCATTATGCTCTATATTTATTATAATATAAACGATGATAGAGCATCATGCTGATACTAAGTATCTTAATGATGATAGTTTATCCTGCTTGCTGGTCCTTAATTTAATAGCAAAGAAATCGTTTCCAAAACTAGTTTTCTAAAACAAAATATTGGATAATAAAGTGATAATATGCGAAAAAGTTACTATTCATTCAAGGAACACCAAATTAGAAAATTTTACAATACAGAAAAAAAACACGTTGCTGTCATACCTTCAGTCATCCAATTAGTACCTGCTATACTGGAAGCTCAGATACATTATGCAACGGAGGAGAATCAAGACTTTTGAATGGCACTAAAGGTTGCTATTACTTATAAATAATGCTAGAAACAGTGATAGAGATATCTGAGACATCTTATCTTGTCAATAATAGTAGAAACTTTTTGAAGCACTAAAAATAACATAAAATCTCACGGCAGCCACTTCAAATGTTAAGTCAGGCCTTGTGGGTCTTTTAGTCAAACAATTAGAATTGGTAAAATCTTATATATTTATTATTTCATAGAATGGATTGAGCCACATACATTTCTATGCAGACTGCAAGAGCCCTAAGCTTACTGAAAAGATTATACATACCACACTGATGTAAACAAGTTATATTATGTAATAATGGACCCAACTTTACTTATCATGCGGTGAGATTTACTGACTAAATATAGTCACTCAGCAATTGTTTGCATCTTCATACAACCATTTGACTAAAGCTATGGTTGAGAAAGATGATGGAGCACTAGTATCAATTTAAAGAAAGCAGTTCACAATGAACTCATTACTCTGAGGCTTTTTTGCCCGGTGCATAAATGGCTAACCTCGTGAGTTATCATCATATAAAGATATCCCTGTACAAGCAAATGTATGTGCAGAAAACCTGGGATTTCAACTTTGATGCTAAAGAATATCAGGTAACCTAACTTAAAATTCTGAAAATGTTCTCAAGAAGTTAGCAAATGATATATATCTCTACAAGATGATGATTTGAACAATATTGAGATTACAATTAGCTTTAAAGAATTTCAGCTAATTAAAAGAAATAAGATTTTCCGCGGTTCAATCATCTGGTTTTGTCCTCTACTATCATAACCGAATGGTAGAAAGAAGCTGTAAGTCCTGAGGACCAATCCCTTTCTTCTGGATTGTGACAGGAACCCCTTTAGGTCCAGTAAGACTCTAAAGTTCCATATAATCCCCTGTTTTTAAAGGGCGTCCTTGTCCATGTGGTAAAAGTACATTCGTTACTGCTATATCACTTTGAGACCCTCCCTTTGTGCGCCATCCTTTTATGCCTTTCTCTTTTTGTAAAATATAGTGATCTGTAGGGAGGAGTTTAGTATAGAATAATTGGATGGGCCTAGGGTTTCATTTCACCCATGGTTACTCCTCACTCTCAAAAAAGAGCCCAACTAGACCATATCATATGCTGATTAGGGTCAAACTTTGATGAATCTAACTTTTTAATTTTATTTTATCAAATCATTTAGAATAAATCAAAAGCAAATTTGGATGTGTCCCCTGCTTAGAAAACTCTATGTGGCATCAACTTTTTTAATCAGATCCCTTCACAGATTACTTGACCAAATTCCGCTCCCAGAATCATCAAACTCAAGAGAATTTCTAAGCCTCAGATCACTTTACAAATAAACATTGACTATGTTTGTCCCCTTTATATAGAAAGTTCAAGTAGCATTGAATTCCCAAATTACCCAAGCTCCTGAAAATTTTAGAATATTAGCCTTTCCATTCAATGTTTTTTGCATTACATGAACAAAACTAGGCCTTTAACCAATTTTTTAAAATCCCTATAATTTCTATAAAGAGTCTGCCCCTCTTAGGGTCTGCTGCTAGTTCATTCCTTTGTTTTCGCTTCCTTGGATACACCTCATTGTTCACCATTACTACTTTCTTTTTATGTTGTTTACCATCTTTTCCATGGCTAACTATTTTAAAAGCATAAAATATGACTGGACGAAGAACTCTTATACTTAACATCCTTTCCACAAATTCTTTACTGGCCAATTCAATCCATTATTCTCTGAATCACTGGTACTATGAGATATTTTCCAGTCATATTACCTATATAGCATGTTTTATCTGTCATTGACACAATCTGCTTATCCAATCCCACTTAAGGCATGCAGCTGCAAGTTTTTAAGTAGTTGTAATTATCCTCACTTCTCGTGACCTTGGGGTTGCCCACGCAGCACCTCAATTTTCCTCATCACAGAAAATTGGGCTGATGTGTTTATCTTTGGCATGAATTTGAAAATATACTTTTACATATATAAAACTAGAACTTTCCCTTTTATTATTATGTTGACTGTTCCCTAGGCTTTATATTCTATTTAATGGGTCTTCACTTACCCAGACTAGAAGCTCAGCCTTTTTGATCAGACGCTTTTATAAAATTATAAACTGGCCAATGACATTGGCACTCTCCGCTCTCCTTATTTAGATAAGTGAAAAAATTGCTTTTTACTCTTAATGAATTTACAAACCTTATTCAAATTAACCTTATCGTTGTAGCCCTGTTTCTCATGTCCAGAAATGCTACCTTATACTAATGGTTACAATACTATCCCTTTTGGATCAAAATACCACCTTAGCTTTCAATCTCACTACAGTGGGAATATCTCCTGTTCCCTCCGCATAAGTGATCAACCAAGTCCTTGACGCCTTAAAGGAGTTACAGGCTCTCTACACAGTGGGATGATCCCAATCACCTGATACCTATAATTCCCAACGCAGCGTAGTTCTTCTGGATGTCCTAGAGGGCGCTGCCCGGTGCTAGGTCTGTGGGTCCTTCACTCATCCAACAATGCATGGAACCTCTCTTCTATGTTTACCTAAGTCTATTATGAGGTCCTAGAACTTAATAAAACCTATTGTATTTTACGCCCCTTTTCTTTGGGTTTTGGATCCCTCAGACAGTCCTACCTCATTAGGATTTTTGTTGCCTGACGCACCCCATTGGCTTTGCCCCCAGAAATCGCTATTTTAGCATTCAAAGCCACCCTAGACCCGTTGGGACCATCTAGTACTAAAAAAAGCCACCCTAGACCCAACTTTTGTAAGTCATTACTTATGGGAACGCATTTATCTGTTCTTAGAGTCTGACTTCAACTTGACCTATTCAATTTAACTATGCCATGTTAGTATTACAAGCCCATACTGGAAGCAGCTACACCCCCTAAACCGCTATATCTTTTCCCTAAGACCATCCCCTTTGAGGGGTCCACCAAATTGCTCTGGTAGAAAAGGGAACAGAATAGTTCTCAGACAGCATTGTGATGTTAGTCCCATCTGATTCCACCAAACCTCACCTCATCTATCATCAAAATGCGCTCTGGATCCAGGAAATACTCTTCACAGCCTGAGGTTCTGCAGTGGCCCTGGATCAAAAAAATCTAAATTGTCTTCTAAAAAGCTGGACTTTTCAAAAGTCCTATTTCAGTAATAGTCCAACAACCCCACTCACTGTCAAAGACCCACTGACTCGGCATTTCCTGCTTTACTACAATATGAAATCTCTTTCTGATGAGAAGATACCAAATCTGAGTTTGGTTTTCTTTATAGTTACTTTTCACTCTGAGTGTCACAAAATAATAGTTATATTTCATATTGGAAAACAAAACAAACCTTTATATTGCTGTGGTGAATAAATAAAAGCACCCTCCTCTATAATTGTGCCTTGAAAAGATTATTTATATTCCATTTAATGAACTGAGACCCACAAGTAGGCAAGAACAGATTAGTGAATTTTAAAATTACTAAAAGTTTTGATTCAAGATGGTTGACTTATTAACAGCATGGGTGAGATTGTATCTCAAGCATAGAGCCTTGATCTGGAATTCCCAAAACATAGGGTTACTCCAATTTGGTCATCAACAAATAAGGATTACCACTTCTAGACCCTCATATTGGTTGAGAAGGGAAGATTATGATTGGTTATGACCAAAGCGTTATATACGTCACAAGGCCCTCGCTCACCCTATAATTATAGAATTTTGAATTTATAAGGAGTTTAAAATCCACTCTATAACTTTTTGATATAATTTTTTTTGTTTTTTTTTGAAGTTTCAACAATACCAAATAGCAGCCTTGACCATGATATTTGCTATTGCAGACCTTACTAAGTGCAAAAGTGCTCAGACATAGTATTTCAGGTCAATCCGCCATGTAGACCCATCTAAAGGAATCTAGATCTCCAAACAGGACACCTTTAGGCAACTGAAAGATCAGTCTTCAAGTTCACTATAAAGGTAAAGCCAAGGTTGGTGCTCATTATAGTTTTGTTACATCTTTATTTCTGAATTGAGGTAATTGCATTTTAAATGCAACATACCCTTGGGTACTTACCTAGTTAGTTCTCAGCAAAACTCCAGATGGTGCATAACAATCATACCTTTTTGTTAAGTTTTACTGTTTATCAGATTAAAAGTTTTTTATCTGTTACCAAGGCTAGATTTTCCGCTAACCCTAAACATGTTCCCTCTCCCATTATCAAAATTTACTTACCCGCATATAAAAGCCTCCTTTGATTTCATGAGAACTAAATACTAAATTTATTATTTTTAGGTCAAATTTTGCAGCCCATTTTAATATTAAATGAAACGTCTTGTTACTGATCTAAGGGTTTTTTAGTTATCTTTGCTGTACCCATCCTAATGATAGTAAAATGCAATGTGCTCTTGCTTGTTACACTAATTAAAAATCTTTTGTTTTGCTTCTCCGCCAATATATCCCATCCAAAGTCTGTATGTTGCTGGGGTATCTACCGCACTCCCACTCATGTCCTGACCTCATTTGGGTTGTATGCACCCATAATTCTATTCTCTTACTAGAGCCTTACAACGTGTGCCCCTCTTTTATTCCTACCACTAGTCCGCCGCGCCATAGCCTGCTAGCCTGGAAAGCATTACCAACTTTTTCATAATAATTAACTGGTTTTAGGGCTTTGCTGAGCTATGGGTTCTTAGGTCCTGAGTACCTGTGAGCGTCCCCATGTGCTAGTTCCTGGTGTGCCAGCCATTCTATATCCTCTCTCCACTGCTTATGCTTGCTTATGCCTCCATATTGCAAGAGAGTGATGTCATGATCATGATTTTACAAGTCTGAGAATTTTAATTTTAAAAGTGCTTTGGTCTTGAAAACCTTTATTGCCAGAACTTGTAGAACTCCTCTTGGTGCGTATCATTGGGCCTTTTGTTTATGCTTATTGTTCATCAGATTTCTATTTTTGTCAAACAGTTAGTGCATTAATAATTTCCACCAACCATAGGCGTTTTTTCTACCATGCATTAATTTTGTAGACTTACATTATAAAAACTATAAATTCAAAAAATTTCAATCTTGAGAAACCTATTAATTTTTTATGTATAATTTTAAGTCCTGTATTTTAGCTTAAACAAAGCGTTTTATTTCTAATCTCAAAGTTTATTTTTGTTGGCTTCGCTGTCCCCATCCCAGTATAAGTACAATGTAATAAACTAAAGCCCATCGCAAAGGGGCCCAAGATGGTACAATGAAAATATCAAATATAAGTTTGAAGAAAAATTAAGCAATTATTCTCTCTCAATAATAAGTCAGGAAGTATCACTTAAATAAATTTAGTAATATAAATAGTTAATATACCAGGACACTCTGGAAGTCTAGAGTTAAGGGCCACCTTTGAGTTCAGCTTTCCCATATCGATTTTAACCAGTCTTAACTTTGGTTTGACAATATAAGTGTAACATTTAGCAACTATTGGATAGGATCTACCTGACTGAGAGCTGATAGTTGCTCATGCGCAAAAGCGGTGCCCTTAAGCATGAGATGATTTATAGATCATCTATCTTAGCTGCTAGCAAAGTAGCTACTGGGGTGGATTACTGCCTTTGTCTTTTTGTAAAGCTAACCCTACATTACCTCCTCTACTAGTAGGACTTCACTATTAGGAGATGAAATTTAAGTTGCAATTTATTTAAAACTTTGACTCTAACCTTTTTTGTTTCTAGATATCTGTTTCATCATTTGTCTAAGATAACCGTGAGGCAATACAAGATAAATGACGCTTCATCAACAAACTTTAAGAGCAAATTAAATATCAGACTATGGAATTACAAGCTACATGAACAACCAATTACATCATTTTATACAACATATCATGACTAAGGTATGGGAATATGATCAGTAAGACTCTTCTGAATCCTTTGGGAGAATGCAGAATTTTAAATTAGTCTTTGTGCATTTCTTGACTCAGGTAGAGACAGTGATTGATGGATTGCAACAAAGATTCTATGAACTATCCATGGTAATGGAGGATCAAGGGATAGAAAACCCCATGGGCCTTAGATCCCCATCAGAGCTGATGGTTTTGATGGTCCTCTGGGTCTTGAAAGGCCACCTGAAGTCTGAATTCATCACCCTCACGCACCAAGAAAGCTGAAAATCATTGTAGAAGTGAGATACTGGGGAAGATTGAGTATTTTTATAAGCAGGTAAGCAAATAGCTAAAAGGTGTGGCGTACTCCCAGATGGTTATCCTGTTGACCCCAGCTTCATTTTGAAGATTAGATGAGGAGATGAATAATTAGTAGGTTTGTTAATGTTTCTAATAACTGCCTTTTTGAGTAAAAAAATAATTACCAACCTTGGAATCCAAGTCAGTATCTGCAAAGCCAGGACCTTAGCTCTGCTTTCAAATGGAAAAAAAAGCCAATACAGCCATCCTAGACTAATTCTGTAAAAGAACTTCAATTTGATGTGGAGAATTTAAGACCACAAATGAATTAGCTTTCCACAAGTATTCTGACATGGTATCCTCTGAGTCAAGTCATAGTTCAGAACTTAGTATAAGCACCCTTTCTTCACCTTCTAGCTCAATACAAAAACACGGTTTTTAGAAAAAAATTTAATTTATGACCAAGAAATTATTGTGTCCTTCTTAAATGCTTATAAATACAATGGAGGAAGCCACGTGCAGACAAAAAGTAAATATTATGAATTCCTGCCTATGGGAAGAGCCAGAGAAGTCAATATCACCTTTGGTGTGACTATCCGACCTGTTCTAAGTCAATACAGTCTTAATTCTATGATTGAAGTGATCAGCCCCTCTCAAAGCAGAAGCAGGCCTTAATTAAGATCTTTTTTAGTAAGGGCAAGTTACGCTGACTTCTTTGTATGTTTTATGTCAGCGCTCAACCATTATCTATTACTAATTGCAATGTCTATAGAAACATCCCAATAATGCAGTTTTCTCTGCACTCGTCACCTGGCCTGTTGTCTAGCTACACATTATATGACAAAGCAGGACTTTACATGTATTTAATAAAATCAAGAAGGCTCTGAACAAAACTCCTTTACAGTACAATGAGTAAATTAATTTACTTCTCAGAGCTTCAAGTGCCCTTGTATGAATGTCATCAAATTAAAAGAAAAAACATATTCATCTACCCCTATTGCAAAAGTTGTCGTCACACCATTGACTGACGATATAAATGACACACCTGAGGAGATGAGAAAGAGAACTTTTGGTAAAAGGGAGGTCAGCAAGAATAGATAGAAGCTTTTTTCTGCATCTGAAGTTCCATGCTTCTAGAAAAACCTACTTCAATTACAGTTCCCAAAAGAATTGCATTTTAGGATAACTGGATGAACAAACTATCCCTTCTTGACAATAAAACTTTTTTTATGCTGCTTATTATTCTATCAGTTGCCCATGCTCCTTACTTTGCCGCCACAGTTTTAGGAACCTGGTAATTTGTGTCAGTTTAAAGCCCATAAAATCCCTTTTCTCGTACTCGTTGGCAGTTTGTCACCACTAAATGTCATCTCATCTAAGCTTAATAAAAATAAAGATTGAACCTGATTTGTCACATCACAAAAGTATGGATCCGCCAGTCCTCAATGTGAAAGTTCTATTGGGGCATATTCTGCGCTCCCACTTAGGTTTGGTAACATATCATTGTAAAACTTAGTGATGGCCTTTGACAACCCTCATCTTTAGATTACTGCCTGAAACTCAGCTCCTCCAAGAGTATGATGTCATAACCTACTACGGTGGAGTCTTCTTATCCTTAATTAGGGAATATATCCCCTTAGTAGCAAAAATACTAAAGATTGCAAGGAACTTATAAAGGCTTGTACCTGCTTACTGAAGATGTAGGATAAAATCAAATGAATTGAGGATCATGTCTAGGGCTCTCATGTGCAACTATCCCCCATGTAGTTCTTGGTACAGAAAGATTGCCCCTGTATCCTCTGAATTTAAAAGTACTCTCTCCAAGGTCCCAAGTCACAATCATCTTTGGGTTCACATAAACATCCCCAGAGAGCCTATTGGAGATTCAAGTTGTAAAAAACCCAATGGTAAAAGAGATCTTAACTTGTCTGGAAATTCTTAATCCTTCTTGAACCAACTACATCTAAGTAATACTAGCAGATATGATGGCTGTTATAATTATAGTGAGACATAACACTCTGAT
Organism: Massospora cicadina; assembly: GCA_022478985.1. NCBI lineage: Eukaryota > Fungi > Entomophthoromycota > Entomophthoromycetes > Entomophthorales > Entomophthoraceae > Massospora > Massospora cicadina. The sequence goes on from JAKSZP010011136.1 coordinate 36,366, forward strand.
TGCGTAAGTGAGCTATACCCTGTTGAAAAAATTTATAATATTCTAAGGATCTGGGAGTCACAATGATTTTGGGTTAAAGGCATCACTCACAGTAGCTCAAGTTAAGATATTTGTTGAAATACTTAACTTCTGATCAGATGTGAATTGTTGAAAACTTAAAACTTATTTTATTTTCTGAACAGGTTCTATGTGTTGCATTATATGATTTTTTTATATAATAATTAAATGAGCTGATATTAGTATAAATCCTTCAATCCTAGCTGAGCTTTTTACAACCAAATTTGTATATCCTCAACGCTAGACAGGTGCTGACGCTCTTCCTTCTGCTACTTGAATTTTTAAATTTAAATTTTATTTGAGGTGGGCCAACCAGGGGATGATACCGCACCAATTGAGGGTTATGAATTAATGGGGAAGGAGGATAAAACCTGGAAAACCTCCATGTGCGGCATATGATGGCCAGGAACTCCTTGGACCGCCTTTCTATTTCTATCTCGTTTTGGGGCATTGGTGCGCAATGCCAACACAGTCATAATCGTCTTCTAATAAACTTCATCTACCAGGATCAAACTCAGGAGGCAGTGGTCATTGAGTTCATACTCTACCGCTGCTTTTACTTAAAGATACTTATAATCTTCCAGAAAAGGGAAATCCTAACCCTTTAATTCCTAATCTAGAGTAGGCAACTTATGGACCAAAGGAAACTTTTCCCTTCCTCCCTTACACAAGAGGTCTTAAGAATTTGAAAGCAAATATATAGACAAAAGAAAGCTATCCTTCAATTCTAATACCAAGAGTACAATATAAAAATGTTTAAAAGCCTAAATAACTATTATACTATTCAACGCTGCTTTATTAAATAAGTTTCAAGCGATCTATGTAAGGAAATCTGAAGCCCAACTCTTCTGTTATCACCCCTATAGAAACTGCATCTGTTATTAAGGAATTTAGCCCTCAGAAGTCATCCAAAAGGATAATTACTTCATCCTTCTAGTTGTATTCCACTGCTGACTAGAACATGATCACTCTGGGGTTGAGTATATGAAGGACGTGTCCAACGCCCTCACTTACCCCCCAGCATATTATTCTTATTAAGCTAGAAACCTGCTTATGTAATGGGACCTTTCGCCCATTAATAGCAGGTTGCGCTACCTATTGGGTTAGTCCACAATTTGCTACCAACTAATGCTTTGTCAATTCTCAGAAACTACCAATAAGCCTTTAGCAATTGGTGACAAACTCTGATTGATTCATAAAAATAATTAAATTTTAATCATTAAATTAACAATTGACCCATTTTCAAGCATTTTCAGGGATTCTCCCCAATGGAACATCAGTAATCAAGCGGGATCACATTCTGGCAAATTAAATAACATTCCATAGGAAATAAAAGCCAAAAATAGTTGCCTTACTATTTGTAAATACATTCTACTGTGAGTTTTTAAAGTAAATCTCCCCAGCGGATAATGCAGATACTAATATAATTATTATCTGGATGATGTGGGGATTCTAAAAATACTAACAATCTAATGATTAATATAAAATATTATCCACGCCCAAGTATGTCTTTGGAAATACTAAAGGTGTCGTGCATATTATAAAATTGGGAGATGCTTCCTCCATTTGAGAGCGGCCTCATCAGAAAAGCAATGTACAAAGCACATTTCGCTGCAGAATTTATACATTTTATTGGCGTCAAAGCTGCTGATACCATCCCAAAGCCCGTGGGCTTTGTCCCGCTTAATCATTCATAGAAAGATAGAAGTTACTAAGTTGCTTACTTCATAAACTTAAATTGTTACCCAAAAAGGACAGATACACAATTCCTAAGATTGATGGCTTATTATGCTTTCTTACCAGAGCGCATTAATTCTTGGTAATGGATATTGCCAATGGATATTGAAAAATTTAGCTATACTATTAAGGCTTAGGGAACGGTTTGGTAATTGCAAATAAGGATTATATGAGCTGGCACAAATGACAAAAGGGCTATGCAATGCCCTAGCCAATTTTCAGTGATCAATGGATGGAAATCCGTTTGATCTGAAGTTATTGTAAATGTTATTTTACCTTAAAGACATCATGATATTCTCAAAACTTTCAATAAGCAATTAGAACATCTTTGACAATTTTTTGCCTATTAAGAAAAGCATCCCTCAAAGCTTAAACCTTCTGAATGTTCATTCTTTCATCCCAAAATGTAATTTTTTTGGTTGTATAGTCACCAAACGAAGATCTAACGCTTCCAGACAAAGTCTCTACAATTGAGAGGGTAATTACCCCCAAAGTCTTAGGGATATCAAAACGTTCTTTTAAATGGTGGGTACTACAGACAGGTCATTCCACGTTTCAAAAACCTTGACAAACTATTAATATATCTGTTATAAAAGAATAATGCTTTTTTTGAATTTCAAGCAGGATCAAGCATTTACCCTACTTAGGACTACCTTGATTAACCACCCTGTCCTCATATATAAAAATTTATGGCACTTTAAACTATTTGTAACGGCAGTTATGTGGATTTGGGGGCATTCTATCACAGTTAGACCAACAATTGTATGCATTTTACCAAATAAATTTTCAAATTCCTATCCAAATACAAGTGAAACTTTAGTATCAATGAACATTATTGCTTAGCCATTGCTTCTCATAATTAAGCGCCTCCAACTTTATCTGTATAGAACTAACTTTACCTTCCCCAATAATGACTCCCTCAAATAGTTTCAACAGATGAAGGATCCTGATGAGAGGTTCATTAGATAAGCTCTATGGCTACAAAATTATGACTACGCCACATTCTATTGCAATGGTACTACCTATGTGAGGAGAATGTCTATAAATCTCTAATAAAAACCCATTAATAAAATAATATTAACCCCTGGTACAGTGCCAATGCCTTCATGGCTTATATATGCTATTCAGAAAACCTCCATAAGGGGTAACCCAAAAGGGCACCAAAAGGTAACAAAGAATAAGTGGATATATAAATAGACCTCTAATAAAGGAAGAGATGGCCAACAGAGATATTGTTTGAACCAACACTATATTAAGGGAAATGTAGAGATAGTCCTTGATTAATTTATAGGGGCTTATATTAAGTCTGACTAATAAAAAGAGACTACCATCAATAGTATTATAACTTTAGTATGCACGAACTTGAGACTATGACACCAGCTGCAATATCCATTTTATAGTAACATTAAACTTTGAGAACAAATTATATCTGCATTTATACACATGAACCTAACAAACCATTCTCATATAGACTGTATGGGTGATCTTCAGCACTGTTGATTTAATATCTTGAACCCCATCACGCGATTTCTGAAGATCAACCTGAGCTTGCTTGGCCTAAACTCAACATTGATCCAAGGTATACTTAAGGTCAGGAAGGGCGGCCAATTTGACCCCTTTGGTCATTCACACTTCCTCATTTTACCTACGATTTATACCAAAAATCATGTCATGAGAGATGAGATTACCCTCTAGATTGGTTGGCTCCACTCCTCTCACAGGGTCGTCAGGATGAGAGAAGTTCTTATAGGCGGGGGTAACTTCATGACTGCGATTACTGGGGTGACTTGGGACCAGCGGCATCGGTTAACGCTCATGGAAAGAGCCAATTGAGTGCTGACCAATGAATGCAATTACAAGCTGGAACCCAACTATTCTCTGCAACATCAACCCTTCCCAAGATACCATGTACTTGAGCCTTCTTTTCATATGACACGAGGTCACAATCACTTCCACCTCCCACTCCAGTTCCCCATCCACAAGATCTAACTCTAGTGTCTTGGGAGGAGAATCCTTATACCGTGCCAACTTACTCTCATGGAAAGTTTGAAATTTGGAATTCATCTTGAAGATCAAGCTGGTATGAGGCATGGCCAACCTTTCTGATAATATTGTAGGGTCCTATCATCTTTGGTCCCAGTTTCTTGCTTGGCTGCTTGAGGGGAGTGTTCCTGGCGTCTAACATTACCAGATTCCCTTCCTTATATTCCAGGCCTACCCATTTACTTCCCATCCACATTCTCCTTGTATGTCTCCATAGCCGCATCAACATTTGTGCTAATTTCTTGTGTATTTTTTTTGATGAACTTGGCAAAGTCCACCACGGCTTCCACTTTGAGCTTACAACTGGGTTCCATTTTAAAAGAAAGTTATAACCATAAAATTGGCGAAGAAGGAAGAATCATTAATAGATGAATGAAGGGCGTTGTTGTAACTAAAATGTACTAAACGGTAGATGTAAGTCCCAGTTTAAGTGGTTAACTGTCGTGTAGAACCTCAAAATTTGTTCCAAACATTGTTTTATTTACTGTCTTCCCATCAGATAGTTTTGAAGGCATTGTAATAGCATAGGCGAATCTGAAGGATCTTGCACAACTCCTCCTAAAATATAGATGCAAATTGTGGCCCAAAGTCACTAATGATCTCTTAAGGCGCCCCATGGGCGGAGAAAATGTGGGAAACAAAATAACCTGCCATATGAGCCGCTGTTATTATAGTGTGATATGTTATGAAATGGGCGATCTTAGTTAACCAGTCCCGCACCACCATGATAGCATCATACCCATTAGAGAGGGGTAGTTCCACAGGTAACCTGAAAGGGAAATCCAAGGCTTCTCTGCTTTCTTAGCTAGTACCAACGATCCAGTAAGAGGCTGAAACTAAGTTTAATCCTGTTTCAAACAAGGCACTCCCATTGTATACCTAGAAGACAGTTAAAAAATTCCCTTATTGTTATATGTGCGTTGGATAAGCTCCATGAGTTTCGCCTTCCCAGAGTGCCCCATAGTTATTCCATCATGGCGCTCCTAGATTATTTACAGGCAAAAAGGTCCTGCGGGAACCCTCAAGCGTCCCTGGAACCATACCATATCATCCTTTATATTTTATCCCTTTATTATTCCTCCTGACTCAATGTAAATTTTGTGAATTTGGGTATATTCAGTGTATAAAGATTGTGATAGGGCGACCTTTTCATACAGATGGGGTAAGAGGGTCAATGCCAGAGAAGAGAATAGCGCATGTTTTAGGTGAGAGTTGTTTGGATATAACCTTACCAGGAGGAATCACCAGGTGGGTGTTATGCAGCTCCGCTTCCTTGGGGTCAGAAGCTAAGGCTGGGTTCCAGATTAAGAAGTCAGCTAATCCGTAAGCTTTCCTTTTGGTGGACTCATAAGGGAACACAAACTGAGAAAATTCTCATGCCTGATTTTTTCATACTGTCAGGAAATGAGGGGCGTGGTAGTACAGTAAATCCCAGTGATAACTACGCTCATGGAATGGATAGGAGGAGCCATGTAGATGGTGGCGCCGTAAGTCAGCGCTCCCACTACTGCAAAGGTTCTTTATCATAAACAGCTTTATTTAACTCACTTAATGGCATCTTGTGGGAGAAATATCCCACTGAATGCTAAACTCCATCTGTGTCCACTTTCACACAGAGCATCAGCTATAGAAAATTTTGAAAAATTGCTAGATAAGATAAACTAATTATTTGGCTCCACGTGATGAAGTACTGACGTGGAGAGAAATTTGCACTTTACAACCTGGAAACTATCCTTCATTGTAGATGACCACTGAAGGGTTTTGATTTTTCTGGACTTATAAAAGGGTGAGGTAACCTCTGAAAATTTAAGAGTGGACTTCCTAAGGAAGAAGCACTTCCCCAAAAATCTTCTTTTCCTTGACTTAAAAGTGCGTGCCAATCACAAATAGCCTTCTTCCCTATATGGAGTGATCATTTGCCCTTTGTCAAACATAATGTTGCCCAAGATGGTGACTTTAAACTTAAAAAATCACACTAAATGATCTTTTTTCGTCATGTTTTCTGATTTCAAATAGTCAACCACTTACCGCAGGTTAACCTTATGGGAGAAAACCAGGATGTCATCCATATAGGCCACAGTACATACATGAAATAGATCTTAACGCCAAATCAATATGACGTTGAGAAAATGCAGGTGCATTCTTAAGCCTAAAAGGAATGAATTAGAATTAGAAAATTTCCTTCCTGGTATGAAATTAAATAAGCTATTCCAGCTCCTTTTTGACGCAGATCTGTTTATTGGAGTTCAAGCATTTCATTTGGATAATACTTTATTTTTCACATAGAAATAAATTCGTGCCTCCATAAGAATAGGATGCATATTGGGTATTGTGACATTGTTCAAGTTATCATAATCTACTCAAGGGCGTAAAAACCATATGCTTTTTCCACAAAGAGCAGTAGTAAATATATTGGAGAGGTAAGATAAAATATGGCTCCTTTGATATTTGCTCAAAAGCCCAAACACCTAACGTTGCTTCTTCTCACAATGTCAAAGGGTTGATAAGGAGGAAATGCAAACCAGGTTAACTTTGAGTTTGATATCATAATCAAAATTTGAATGATTAGGCAAGGCATTTGTTGAAGCTGCATTAAATAAGGGCTCTAATCCCTCCAAACTGGGGGTATGGAAGTTTCTGGATTGGGCTTCAGCAGAGTCTCCAAATTAAGCCTTGGTACATTGTGCCATTGCGGCATCTTTCTCAGAGTATTGACTTCAAACATGAAAACTATTAATTTTTGGCACTTTTCAAGGACAAAGCTGAGTTGTTGGCCTTCAAATTTAACTTGATATCAAACTTTCATCGCCAGCTCACTCCCAAGATAATTGGGTACAGAAGGTTTTTGACTGAAAAGAAGTGGTCAGAAAAGTGGTATTTTACTAACTTGATAATCAACTATACCCTGAACCTTTGATGTGAGATACTAAGGTAAGCATCTTTCCTAATCATTCCACTAGGTAAGTAACGTAAATTAAGGTAGTCATCTAGGTTTTGGTCACTAGAATTCTTAGATGCACCGTTATCCACCAGAATTGATGTCATAATCTTCCCTTGTGATAAAGAATGACTAGTAGAAAAAAATATACCCAGTATTCTTTTTATTTAGCACAGAAAAAGCAGCCAAACCAAAGATAGGATCACCTTTATACATAATAATGGCAACATTGTGTGTCTTTATATCAAAGAAGGATGTGAGATAGTTTGCCACTCTTATGACTTATGGAACATAACTAGCAACTTCTTTTTATATAGCATACTTATTGCCATATTCTTTTATTAAAAAATTTTGCCTCCTTAGTGTGGCAAATCATATTGAGGGTTAGCTGAGGTTTTTAAGGGACGTTATGGTATATATGAAAATTAGTTTAAAGCTATTTTTGCAAGAGACTACAAAAGGTACGTGTAAATTTATATAAATCTATTAAAAATGGTGTTTTTAAAATGAAAAGGCGCCATACCTGTTTCAACACAGCGGGATATTGCCTTCCATCACCATTAGAGAACTCTATTATACTGTGGGGTTGCATTGTTCTGGGGTATGGAGTTCTAAAATGAGATGTTATCAGATGAAATGTTAATTAATTTAAGGATAGACCCCTGCTGAACCTTAATATCACCAAGAGCGAAGGTGTGGCACTGTAAGATGCCACCTATATTTAAAAAAGAGTCTAGTTTTTCAGAGTGAATTTAAAGGGGTGGCCACGGGTGAGACAGATGCATTAATTTTTTTACAATTACTTAAACCTTTGAGGCTAGACCTTACTAACTCTCAAGTTTTCCCAAGAGTGAAGGACAACATTGGAAGGAGAAGCCACTTTAAAAAAATTGGTTTTTAAACGTATTATTTATAGACGTGGTCACAGGTAAAACAACACCAGACAAATTACCAAGACAATTAATTAATTACTTGGCCTTAGAACCCTGCTGACATTTGTCTTCTCCTAGAAAAGAGAGGTATGGAAGGAAAAAAGCCTACATTTTAACAGGAGCATCAGTGTTTCAATGGCGGTATTTATAGGGGTCTCATCTATGAAACATTTGCAGTCAATTTACTGAATCCAATCTGGTTGGGGTGGGAGATTTACAAAGAAGAGCACCAATTGCATGTTCAGAAACAGCAGGTGGAGCTTGCCATAACTAAGGTTACATTAACCACATTCTTACACTTTTTCAGGAAAATGACGATCTGATGACGTTGAACCCAATAAGGCCTGGGCTCAACCAAAATAAATAATAAATAGGACCCATAAAATCATCCCAACTGAATGTCCACAAAGCCATAGAAGTTTTAGCTGGAAGTGAACGCGAGTTGCCAAGCTTTCATAAGGCGTTTTAAACCTTCTATTGCCTTCCAAAACTTAGACTGGTCTCCAAAAAATAAATACTCAGTACAAAGCATTGGACGAAGCCCAGCGCAGAAACTCAATGCCAAGTGAGGGTGAGCATGGTGAAAACTTTAAAATAGATAAAAGTTTTCATAAGAACAAGAAGCAGAGCAGCAGGGCTTCAGAAAGCCCAAAAACACCAAGTAGATGAAGGAAGGTAAGCACCCTACCATGAGCAGTAAAAAATAAATGACAAGCTAGCCATTGCCAAAATAAACGATAATGATTTGGTTAGAAGCATAGGTGCCATGGCAAACAGCCAAAGCACTCTGTTACCACTATGAGAGAGTCCCCTGCATGTAAATTCCCAAAGTATATATGAAGGGGTTGGTCATCTAATGTGAGAGGAGTGCTTCTAACACTCCAAGAAAGGACTATTAACATGATTTATAAACACACCTGTAATGGTGCCAACGCCTTTATATCTAATAAATAATACCAAGAAAACTTCATAGAAATGTAACCCAAGAAGGTAGCATAAGGTAACATAGATTATGTGAATCTATAAAAGGCTTATATTAAAGGAAGAAATGATCAACATAGAGATTGGTCAATAAAACCTATTGTAAGGGAAACTGGATAGATATGCTTTAATTACTTTGTTGGGGCTTATACCCAAGTTTGGCTGGTAAAACGAGACTACCATCAATTTTAGTTATAACTCAAGATTATTTAAACTTGAGACTTTGACACCAGCTGAATATGCTCATTGTAGTAATATGAAACTTTGAGAGTATATTTTAGAAATAAAAAAACATATGTAACAAATCATTCTCATCTAAACTGTACTGCGTGATCTTCAGCACCTTTGATATAATGTCTTAACCCCATCACGTGATCTAAGGGGATCAACTTGGCCTTCTTTGCCTTAACCCAGCGTTAATTATGGTATACTTGAGGTCAAGGAGGGCGGCAACTTGGCCTCTTTGGCATTTCTTACTTCCTCCTTGTCCCTGCCTTTTGCATCAGAACTATGTCATGAGATATGACAACTTATATAAAGCATATGGATTGTTGTAAATGCGGTCATTTGCCATTTTTAGTACTTTAAGAGTAACTCCTGTACTTTCTTATTTTATGGCATGACAGTTGGAAGCTGGATACACTGGAGACTAAGGTTTTTTTGCAAGGTTTGATGAAGGTTGATCAAATTAAGGATGGGATGCTCTACAAACTAGTTGACAAGAAAAGGTCACTTATGTGTGACAGTCCTCTCAAACTAAAATCATACTTGGCCACTCCAGCATTATACATGGGATCGTCAAAAGAACGTTAGAATTACCTAAAAAGCTATTTAATAGGATTGATTGTTTTGGACAATTTATGAGGTGATAGAAGCATACTTATTCTGATGGATGCAGTACTGTTCAAGTCCTCACTAACTGCATCAAATTGTGGCTCCTTAATCTCCCTTTAGCTTGGTCATTATCATGTAATAGTGTAACACACTGGCTCCTTACAGTGAGCCACAAATGAATTGGGAAGCAGGGCCCAAGTCAATGGCCAAAGGGCAAACAAAGTCCCTGAAACCATTATTCTAGTGCGTGTGCTACAGGAGCCACGGATAAACACCCCCTGGAGGACAGTTGTGGGTATGCTTAACCCCAGCAACATGCCCTGACTCCAAGACAAGATGTATAGGGAGGCAATAGCCTTCCCTATCTCTCCCTCAAAGCTCAACTCCTATTCGTATAGGCCAAACATGGCCACTGTTAGACTAAATTTATCAATATAAACCTTGGAAGACAGTAATAAAACTAACTAAGGCTTAGGAACAGCTTTATTTGATATATTTAGGCAGGTTGATAGAAAATGTAACTAGATAACCTCCCATTCTCAAGCCCTATCTCTTATATCTCTCTGCTGCAAGCATAGATCAAGCTCATTCACCATGCCTGACGTTATGTCTTTTGAAACATGCCTTAAGCAAACCCCAATTGTTTTTAGGCTGGATTGAATTCCGTAATGGCTGAACCGCCATACCCAAGAACCATTCCAATTCTGATTTGAATCCACCTTTAACCTAGAAACCACCCACTTCAAACCATTTGGTTCAACTTCAGGCCTGATGAAACATCTAACCGCCGTCCTTCTCCAGTCTTAGTCTCAGCATGGGGTCTAGACAAGAATAATGCTCTCTCACTCCCTCTTTCTTCCACACCATCTTGTCCTGTCTTATCAAAGATCAGGGCAATGTGATGTTGAGGATAAACCTCAACCGTCACAAGTAGACACTTTATCAATTGGTCTCCATGGCCATTTATATGTTCTCCCTGCTATTGACCACCTAGTCAAGTGGGTCAAAGCTCTCTCTGTCACTGCTGCCATTTTGAAGGCTAAGAATTTCTAACTTTTTCAATCTATTTTTACACACATAAATTTCTAAGAGTTCTCCTTTGTGATAATGAGTTATATTTTTGGTAAAGTTATGCAAGAACTAAATTTCTTCTTTGGTGTTAGTCAACATTAAACTGCTCCCTACAATATTTCAACAGTTGGGGTGGTGGAACAAGCAAATGGTATTCTCATATAAATTCTTTGCAAAATGGCGGCCATCGGACCTACGTTATATAATCATTATCTACCATCTACACTCCTTTTTTTAGTACTAGATGGTCCCAACCCAAGGGGGTACCATCTACACTTCTTTATTATCAAAATGAACCATCATCAAGTGATCAGATTTCCCCATTTCAGACCTTCTATGGAAGAGATTTATGATTACTTAACAGTGTACAGCTGGTATTGTAAACTTCTACTACTTGAAATGCCAAGTTAACTATGAGGGTACTAGCTGATGAGATCATCGAGATTACATTCTCTTGCTATCAAAGGATTTATTACAACTACTATAAAAGAGATTACATGATTCAGTGCTCATTGATAGCCTTCTCAGCCTTTAAGATTGGTGATCTTATCTTGTATTTTCATCGCCCTGAGATAACCTTACAAGCTTGACACCTCCCGGTTGATCCCACATTGCGTCCTGTACAAGACAGTGTTCAAATATTATTTTGCAAATAGTCCCACGGTTTTGTACTCAACAAGGTTTATATTAAATACTTTGAACTTATGTCCCCCTATTACAGGATCTTGAGTAATGAACTGTTGTAATCTGTAATGACAATCAGAAGTAACTTGTCAAAGATCAAAGTATTGAGTATTTTCTACGTCCTCCTCCATAATTGAGCCATGATGAGATGATTGTAGTTCCACCTAATGATCTGAAACTCACTAATGGGCAAGAACCAATTAAGTGGATTTAAGAATCAATAAAATGTAATAATACAAAATGGTCCACAAATTAACTAAGGGTAATACTGCACTTTCAATCCCAGAGCACTAATCCAGAATTCTCAGTGCAATGTGGTCACGACAATCCATATGTTGACTGAAGAGGATGATCACTGCTTGACTTTAATACTGGATGAGAAGAGAAGGTCCTGACCCAGGAGGATCAAGGCGCTCTCTGCTTCATGAGGCCATACAGCCTTAAATATTAAATAACCTTGACTTAACAAAAGTTTATAACACAACCCTATATTTTTTAGTGTAGTGTTTAAGTTCCCTTGAAGGTTCACAACAGAAATTAATGTGGCCAGTGTAAGGAGAGTGTCTATAACTCTCCAGTTCCCATTGCGGTTGTTCACGGTGCACAGACCTAACGCCAGGTAACTAGTCATCAGTACTATGATGAACATAGCCCCACAGAAGTGTTAGAGCTAAGGTAACATAAGGCGATGGCGTTCAACGCTGTATAGATTAATAGGGATCAAACAAACAACAAGACTTGGGTGGACCTCAAAGTGGAGTCCATAACCAGGCGGTGATCTGGGCTGGAGTGCAAGATTGTCTCAGTCTGGAGGGGACATGGGCGGCCCAGCGGTGCACCATATGTGATAGTTACATTTATGCACCTAAAATGGCTAATGTTGCTAAAGACCTCCTTGAAGATGTTTACGCACAGGTTCGCCCAAGGTAACATAAAAGAAACGTAAACTAACAAAGGGTTAATTAAGGAGGAAAATGACCAAAGAGAAAGTTTGGTCTTGAGTAAACATACTTAAGAAAATTTTGGGGAATCATTGATTGATGGAAGTAATGTTAAGCCCAGGTGCACCAATAAGTGCACTCTCCATTGGGCAGGGTACTGTAACTAGTAATTGACCAAAATTTGGTTATCAATTGAAGGCAAGGCCAACCTGAGCTGGAAATTTCGAAAATTGAACAGGTTTCAAAATCCCATTTACTGATTAATTAAATTGAATTGTCATAATTTGAACAGAGCTTGTGCGTTTTAATACCCATGCTGTAACGCCAGGATGTGCCTTATGCACATTCCCAGTACCAACCTGGGCATATTTGTCCAGTACCCAGCGTTAGTCCAGGGTATGCTTAAGGTCAGGGAGGCCTTCCAACTTTACCTTTTGACATAATCCATAGGCATGTAATGTCTTACTTGCACATTTTGTGAAAATCAACTATTATGTTTTAATGTACTTTTGACATACTACTATATCATGAACCACTAAACTAATCCCAGCAAACCAGGTGTCAGGTGATTGAATTGCTCAGCCCCCTTCCATCAATAGTGCTAAAAATTTTGACAACTGACTTCAG
>JAKSZP010011137.1:0-49107 GCA_022478985.1 Massospora cicadina
GTAGAAAATACCCAGAATGGTCTTTATTTATTAAAATAATGATATTACTTCACCAAAATTTTCATCATCTGGCTCAAGCCTGCACACAGAATTGGTTTTGGAATCAAAAAAGGGGGTGGGATATTTGGCCACTCTTAATACTGAGGCCACATACCCCACCATGCCTTCAGCAGGTGCATATACTTGTTTATATCTGAAACGAAGTTCCTTCTCCACCTCATGAGTGCGCCAGATCATGGTAGAGGTCAACCGTGGGTTCTTAGGGTGATTTGATACACCGGAATAGGGTCCTCATCCAAGCCATATGAACAAATAAAAGCTTTATAGATAGAGTCCAGGGTTTTGTTATAAAACGCGTATTTAGATGCAAATGACCCTATCCCTGAAACTGCGACGGAATGCCCAACATTATCCAAGGCCAACACCACCAGGACCATCTGCGCCAATTCCGCTGGCATTGTCTGAATGTGCTGTCAAGGAAAAATTCATTTATTGGAATGAATGTTAATAAATTTGGCGGAAAGTTGGGGAATCACAACTTTCTGACATCGAAGTGTCCAAATCCACCAAGTACCACATGAAAGGTGGATACTTTCCAAGTGGAGGCAGCAAAAATAACGCTGAGTTGCTCCAACCTTTGGGAAAATGAGGAAACAACAGTGCGGCTAACAACAGCCGGAGCCCACAGCTGACAACCACTGTTTCCACTTCAGAAAAGTTAAACACGGAAAAAGTTCATGCACATAAGAAAAAGAGGTTGGTTGACTAATGTTAGATTGTCTATAACTCTCCCGTTCCCAGCGTGGTAGTTCATGGCGCACAAGGCCCACGTCAGGGAACTAGCTGTTAGTGCCAAAACCATTAGGGCCCAGCAGAAGGTGCTGGAGCCATAAAAGCTTAGGCACAGTAAAGCGAGATTTATGATCAAAACGCCAGTAGAAGTGGCGTAGTGTACATATTGGAAAGGGTTAAGTGACTCAGGCTGGAGGGAACCTGGGCAAACAAACGGTGCACGGGTGGAGAGCTGCAAGGTCCTTGCAACAGCAAGGGTAATGGAACGTGAGACCTTTTCGAAGAGGTTTGCACACAGGAGTGATTGGAAAATCATAAAATGGTAAAATAACATAAACAGGAAAGGTTTATTGCGGAAGTTGACCAACAAGGAATGTTGGTCAGGCAAAATGTATTTTAGACTCAGATGGGAAAATTGGGGTTATGCCACAGTGGGCCCAAGCAGCGGCTCACCAATAGGGCAATAATGCCATCTGAGTTAGTAAAATAGGCTGAAACCAACTTCACTCAAGTTATTGACTGAAGTTGGATTTGACCTAAGCGCGTTATTTCATAGGTTTAATGGGTTTTAAACCCTCGTTCCTCAACTAAGTGAACTGAACCATCCACCTTTATTTGGTAGATAGTTCGTTTTAATGCTTGGCCCATCGTCAGGGGGTGGGCACTTGGCACCCCACTAGGACCAACCTGGGCATATTTTGCCCTTACTCAGCGCTGGTCTAGGGTGTGCTTCAGGTCTGGGAGGCCCTGCAACTTCACCTTTGGGCCTCCAAGCGCCCACCCTTATCTTTGGGGTTGATCCCCACTATAATGTCATGGGTACATGACAGCAACAGGGGTAACCTGTATACCCTGTGGTGCCCAATCCTTTCTAATCCTCGCTATGTTTCACTTACCCCTTGTCTACACTCACATTGGTACTGCCCATCCCCTGGTCAGCTTTCCTTGGTTAAATAAATAAAATAAAAAATGTTTGGGGGATTTTAGGTTATTCCCTGGGTCAGATCTGTCAGGGATTGATCCATATGTATGCTTAAGATCTTGTCAGGCAGAGTTGCCAATGAAATAGGGGCATCTGATATTTGATCAATTTTAGATATCAGGTGTACTTATTGGAATTGGTCATGTTTCATCACTGACTATTTGTGAATTTAAGGATTAAGTTGAGAGGCAAGTGATGCTGCCTGCAACTAGCGAATCAATCAGTTGGTTTGTGACCTGCCTTAATGGGTAAAAAGTCCCATTACCTAAGCAGGTTGCTTGCCAAATATGGTTGGTTACTAGATTGAGAGGAAAACGTTAGGGACACGTTTTCTGAATCTTTCCGTTTTAGGTCTTAAGGATGTACAACGACGAAATCCCGGCCAGGATGGGGAAGACCATCGCTGATGAGATGAGGATGGGTAATTCAATGGCAATGGCTGCCGTTTCATCAAGGTTGTGCCAACTGAGGGTTGGATGGCAAAGTCCTACTATAAATAGCCCTAAAAATTAAATAAATAATTATACTCAGACTTATAAGGATATACACTGAAGTACTTTAGACTTTACCAGTAATTAGTATCATACCAGAATCCATTTTTGAGTTCTTTTCTTTCTCAAGTAAATAATTGTCGTGTGCTTTAATTGGGAGGCTCTTTGAGATAAAGAGTAAGGATCTGAGCGTGGATCCAGAGAAGAGAAGCTGAACTAGATTGGTGATTGCTGCTGACTGTGTGTCATCAGAGAGAAGCCACAAACAAGGATCTGAGCGTAGATTGAGTTAGGCAGTATAAGGGAACAAATCCCTATTGAAGACATCCTAAGTATTTTAAGAGGAAATACTGGTTTAGCGTTGGACCCAATACTAGTACTTTATTCAACTACAGATAATAGTCTCCATACTATTATCAAACGAATACATTTTACTATCAGACAACGCAGAGAATTGCACAATGACAAACATGTGCAGTTAATTAATTTAGGGTTTTTCAGCTGAGAATAGTCAAGAGCCCTAAAAAACAACAATTGGTGCTCATTACAGGGGTGTAGTTGATTATAAGACACTAGTACGTGATATTATATGAGACGAAATAAGAAAAATCTGGATGGATTTGGCAACCATTAACCAGAACACCCTGAACTCGGCGGATCATCAAGAATTCGCTGCCTTAGGGGAAAGTGTTGCCAATATCAAGGAAGGGGTCAAAAATGTTTAGAGTTTTGGAAATGAGTTACTTGGAAAAGTAACGTCATTGAAAAAAAGAAGGGGGTTTAGTTCAAGAAATCTTATTTTTGAAAATGGAGCATGAAGCAGATTGCATTCATTTAAGAGCATTCAGTGCAGATATAGAGTGGTTGATTAAGCATGTTGAGGAGTTGAAGATTCACAAGTAAAATGTGAGCCATATGTGGTAACTAATGCTGAATAAAGAACTCTCCGGACTCCAGTTGGAAAGATGACTACCCCAAGAAACATGCACCCACTTTCACAGCTATTTTAGAGATGATGCCCAAATTACTCCCCAAGTGAGATGAGTAGCTGAACCAAGAGAGGTGGCTAGAGAAACCTCAGAGAAATTCAAAGCAACACTAGAAATTGCTAACTATCCATTGGGATAATGCCCCTGCATTTTTCTAATTGTTTGGTATGACAATGTATGGATATGACAATCATCAAAAATCATTGACAGTGAGAATTGTCTGGATACCAGTTGTCAAAACCTAGTGTTGCCCCATCTAGAGGGAACAGCTGGAGATATGCAGAGGCCAAGGCGGCTATTATGAAGGTATTTGGAAGCCCCGCATGCATGTTGAAGTGCAAGCTAGAATTTAAGGGCATTGAATTCCTTAAAGATGAATCATTATCAAGCTTCACCAATCATTTCTACCAGGAATCACAAATCTTGGTTGGAGCGAAAGTGCTGGATGATTTTGATGCCCAGATCGCATTGCAAGTGGCCCTTTGGCCCTAACACAATTTGCATTGAATGATGTCTTCCATGTTTGTGATGGAGATTACCATCTCTCAAATGGTGGACAATTTGAAAATATTGGGAGCTACCTTTGATGCCCCAAATAGAAGCTTCAAATCTAATCCAGTATGAGATTCGAATCCCACAAAGGGGAGTGAGGGCACTAAGGAAATGAGTATCTAAATCGTGCTGGGAAATAAGCCCAAAGACTTTAAATGGATCAATAAGAAGGAGAAAGTCTGTTACCAGTGCAGAGGAAAAGGAATTCACTGTACACTGCAAGAAACCTGAAGATCAGATTAATGTGGTCCAAGTGAAAAAGTCTGCACCCACAAAGGAGTCAGGAAATGGGCTCACGGCCTAGATGGGGAACAGTCTAGAGCTGCGAAAAACCTGTTCCTCCCAATATTATGCACAATTTAAATTGACATCAGTGATCTGTTTGTGGATGAAGACGCACAAGATCAGCTGTATCAAGTAATCAATTTACTTGTGAACATGGTAACAAGATCCGGAGTAAAGGGGATTGACCCCTAAGATAATTAAAAAAGTTGCTGGGTTTATGCCTGACAACTGGCGGACAAGATTCAAGCCTCAGATAATCCAGAAGAATTAACTGAAGTCTGACTAGACGAGGCAAACCTGTCAAGAACCTTAGCGCTATTAAGGAATTGTTCCCTGATTTATCAGTGCAAATAAATCACACCTTTGACTTGGCTAATAATGCCACTATAAACTCAGTTAATACTATTTTATAATACTCTGAGTGTACATATATATATATACTAATGGTTTAATTACAGGTGAGGGCGATTGTTCACAGTGGAGCGCCCATTAATATTGTTTTAACCAAGATGATGAAAATGATGAAGATCTCGCCTGAGGGAGCTAAGTAGGGTAAGCTGGAGCCTCCACGTGGCGCAACTGGGGAAAGCCTGTGGAAACATAGGTGAGTAGCTAAAACCAGAACCTAAAGAGGCACGTTGGTCAGGTACTGTAGTGGCCTGAAAGAAGTGCGGGGTGGTAGTGATAATTGTGCCAACCTGTTCTTGTGGGTGTCTACTACTCCCTGAGGGGAGAATATGGGCAGGAAGGGGGGTATGAGTCAGGCATGGTGCCTGTCAAATGGCCTCCACACGAGCTGGGGTTGTGCAGGTGCGGACCCCGGGACAAGGGAGGGGCAATCCTGGTTGGCTGCACTTCGGTGCATCTGCCTACAATAAATGCCGCGGTTTGCTGAGTTGGCCTGAAGCTAGCTGCCAGTTCATTCAGCATGAGCTGGCTGGTAGCGAAATGGATCATGCAAGAATTTTAAGGCAGATCCAAAAGGACTCCAAGGCTTCCTGGACAAAAAGAGGCCAGAGAGCACAGCTCTGCTAAAAAAGCAGGTGATAAAGGGAAGAGTTTCAACTTCTCCCCCTCAGGGGCCTTAAACCTGGGGGTCATTGGGTCTTGTCCCCTTCAAGGAGATATAGGCATATCGCCTGTCCTGGATAATGAAGACGAGCTGCCCAGTACTTAAACAGGGCGGACATATGTCGGTTTAGAGGGTAGCATGAACTACTCCCAATTGCGGTTGGGCCCACATTTTTTAGTGATGCTTAGATTTGCGCAGCCCTAGTGTGGTGGGGGGCAGTACCCCAGGCCTTCATCCCACAATAGATGCCCACACTAGGAGCCTCTCAGGGCTTTTAAAACTCAAAGATCTCTCCTGTTTTGGAATACATGAAAGAATATAAAACATCTGGTCGAATACCACCATCTCATGTGGAGCTTATAGTGCTCTACCACTTTGCTTTGGATCCTTGGTGGTATCTGCTCCAGAATAGTTTTGTCCAACCAAAACTATGATATTATGATTGGGACAGAATTTCTATGAAAAACAATGTTAGATGTAACTTTGAGAATAATACATTTACCATACTGGTTCAGACGTTACCATTGGTTTAAAGAAGGATGGGGAAGCTCATCTGAGTAGGAGAATAACCTCTTCAACCTGATATACAATGACGGCATTGTCCTGATTTGATATCAACTAGTTGGCCAGAAGCAACAAGAAATGCGACGGAAATTTTAAAAAGTTGGATAATGCCACTGAGGATCAAGAAAGTGAGAACTATACCGCTGGGATCACAAATAATAGTTGACACAGGGTTGACATTAAATATACCAGAGCTGCTGTATGGGGAAGTCAGAAGCCCCTGGAAGAAGTCCATAGTAGAGCCTTGGATGGCTCCTGGAAACATTTTGCTAGGTCATGAAGAAATTTGAGTTCTACTGGAGAATTTAAGTGAAAAACTGATGAAAATTGAGAAGAATCATATCGTCACCTTTCTCAACCTAATCCTGATGGCTGAATTGAGGAAATTCCATGATTTTGGGACCCTCGATGAAATGGGATTACTGGCTGGGGTAACCAAGAGTATCAAGCTATTGGTTAATTGAGAGTAACTCACTAATCTGACGGACAGATAGAAGGAGGAGGTGCTCGAATTATTTGACAAGTATTGGGAAGTATTTGTCCAGGATGACCACAATTTGGGATTTGCAAGAAATGTGATTTACAAGGATGATATTGGGGAAAATTTGTCAATTAGGATGAGACCAATTTGACGGTTGAAGGTGGCTGAAGCAGTAGTAAAGGAAGAAATTAGCAAACTAGTGAAGCATGGGCTTCTAGTTCCATCATCGAGTACTTGGGCAAGTCCAAAAATTATTGTGAAGAAGGATGGCTCTAATCAGGTGGTGATCAATTATCAAAAGCTAAACAAGATTATGAAGAAGGATTTGTACCCACTACCAAGAATTGATGATGCGCTGGATTGATCAAGAGAAGCGGAGTATTTCTCTGCAATGGATCTAATATTAGGATATTGGAAAATCAAATTGTCAAGAAAAGACCAAGAGAAATGGATGATTATCACCGCGCAGGGGCTTTATCAACTGACTAGGATGCACCAGGGTCTGTGCAATGCGCTTGTGACGTTCCAGAGGGCCATAGACGCCATACTAAATGACTTGAAGTTGTCATGCGTCCTGGTGTACTTGGACAATATAAATGTGTTCAGTAGGACGTTTACTGACCGTTTGCACCACTTGGAGGAAGTGTTTAAGATACTATCTGCGACCAACCTGAAGATTAAGCTAAAAAAGTCACTTTTTTCAACAGAGTCAGAATATCTGGGATTTGTAATCAACTATAGTAAACTGCAGCCGCAAGCCCAGAAAATCAAAGCCATAGAGCAAATGGCTGTGATGAAGAGTGTTTGAGATATCAAAGTGTTCCTTGGAATTGTTGGATACCATAGAAAATTAATTTGGGATTTTGCAAGAATCGCCAAGCCCCACGTTCATTTGTTTTAGGATCTTAAAAGGATTCGTTGGAATGAAGAAGCCCAAAAATCCTTTAATGAGTTACACCAGTACTTAATAAACTATCAAATTTTAAAATATCCAAGTTTTGATCGAAAGTTATAATACAAACCAATGCTTCATTGCTGGTGATTGGCGTCATATTGAGACAAGTAGTTGAACTTGGGGATGAACATTTGGTGGCATATGTGAGCTGGAACTCTCAGCCACTGAGAGGAATTACATTATAACTGAGCATGAATGCCTTGCAGTCATTTATGCCTGTAAACAGTTTTGGGTGTATATCTATGGAATACACTTCAAAGTGGTGACAGACCACTCCTCGTTGCGTTGGCTCCACAATTTATGAGAACCAGAAGGATGACTGGCCTGATGGGCACTAAAGTTACAGGCTTACGATTATGAGATAGTCTACTAAGCTGGGGCTTCTCATCAGAATGCGGATGGATTATCACGGTTTCCAATGGTCTAGGGGCGTACCAGCATGTGGATGAGCTATTTATGAGAATGGTTGATGGAGTTTTTGGGAACAACCCCAAGAAATCCAAGGTGCACTTCAAAAATCAGTGGAAAACACTGAAACCATGGATGAAAATTTTTAAGACAATCAATGGGAAGCGATTACTGTTCCCAAAACTGTCAGAAAGAGCAGCTATTATTCAAGTCACTTATAAGGTTGTCAGCCACTGAGGCCTGAGAAAAAAACTAATCATATTCGCCAGTATTACTGCTGGGAGTCTATCAACTAAGATGTCATAAAATATCTGGCTTTCTGTGTGGAGTGCCAGTTACACAAGCCACATAAGAATAAGACTGGATACTGAATGGTCCGCCCTAGATTTCCTTGGCATATGGTGTCCATCAACGTGATGGTACTGCTGACGATGAGTACAGGGGGAGCCAAGTACATTATAGTTACGATTGGATATCTGATAAGATGGGTTAATACAAAAGCCCTAGCAAAAGTAGATGCTATCAGCACTGCGAAGTTTATCTTAGATTAAGTAGTATACCAACATGGATGCCGCAGGTCCTGCTGAGCAACAATGGAACAAATTCTACATCTCATGTAATCCCACAATTAAATGAAATAATGGGATCTGAGGAGTCATGTCTGTACCCTACCAGCTGGAGATGAACGGACTGGTAGAATGAGCCAATGGGACGCTGGCCACGATGCTGAGGAAACTGGTCATAGGAAGAACTTCTGTGTGAGAAATGTACCTGAGTTTGGTGACATTCTCCTACAATATCTTCCATCATACAGCACCAGGAAAAACGCTGTTTGAGTTGATATATGGAAGGAAGGCCGCTTTGCCACCAATTTTATATTTGATGATGGAACCAACAAAAGTGATGTGTGCTGAGCAGTACCTGAACTAATAGATGAATTTCCTGATTTAAATGCAATTGAAAGCATTTAATATGACTTTGAAGAAAAGGATTTGAGCGAAAATGATGGATGATAAGAGCTGACCGGCCTTATAAGAAGATCAAATAGGGTAAAGAGTTGCCTATTGTGATACACATGGTTTTTGGAGAATAAACAAGTTGGGTGCTGTAAAGATTTACTTAGTTGGGTTAATTTTGGTAAACACCCCTAGTAATCTTTTTACTGCACAAGTTCTTTTTTTGTGCACTTAGTCTGCGTTGTATAATATATTAGATTATTGGTTGATAATAGTATGAAAACTATTATCCGTAGCTAAGTATGAATTTTTATATCTCAGCCCAACGCTCGGCCAGTATTCCTGATTACATACTTAAGATGTCATAATCTAGAGATTCGTTCCCTCATTCTGCCCAACCCTATCTTCGCTGAGATTCCCTGGTTACAGTCTCTTTGGTCCAACACACAGTCAGCACCAATCCTTGATTGTGTCTCTTCTTCTCAAGTTCTCCGCTAAGATCTTTATTTTTTTCTCTAAGAGTCTTCCAATTTCACACACAGCAATAATATCCTTGAGAAGAATAGCACAATTGAAGCTGATGATAGTTTACTTCTTAAACTATATACAGATGAATAAAAATTGCTGTTTTCCTACTAAATGCTGTTTTTACTATAGTAATTCTAGGGAATTTATAGTGAGGAAGTCATCTAACCCTTGGTTGACACCGCTTTGATGAATTGGCAGCCATTGTTATTTAATCACCCATCCTTTTCTCAGCAGCGATGGTCTTCCCCATACTGGCTAGAATTCCATCATTGGACATCCTTAAGACCTAAAACAGAAAAAGTCAGAAAACGTTTTCCTAACTTTTTCCTCTCAATCCAAGTGAACCAACCATATTTGGCTAGCGACCTGCTTAGGTAATGGGACTTATTACCAATTAAGGCAGGTCACACACCAACAGATCAATTTGCTGGTTTTAGATGGCATCATTCACCTCACAACTTGCTATTCATTCCCAATCAGTCAGTGATGAAACCCAACTGATCCCAATTGGTACACCTGATAGTTAATCACTATCAGATGCCCCTATTTCATCAGCAACTTCGCCCGATGAGATCTTGAGTATTCATCTGGATTGTACCTGATGGATATGACCAGACAAATATCCCAAAATCCCCCAAACATAGTTACTCTAAAACTCAGGCCAACCAAATTCCAATTCACTTCGCCTTAGGGAATTATCCCCAAGCGATTCCTGATATTCTAGAAGGCTGGGAATATGAGCAAAAATTCTAACCCATCCCCCTCTTGCCTAGATTTCCAGCGAGAAAAAGACCAGGGCATGAGAACACCGCTTCAGACACTTGGTCAAATACTTCATTGGTTCAAGTGGAGTACACTCATCAATACATAACACTGCTCAGGATGGCCTTTGGCATGCGGCGCTCTTCCTCTTCCTCCTTGCTACCGCCTACTCAGAGTGTGGTCCCTATAATCTACTGTCATGCTGGGCTGATCAATTTACTTGTGACGATATTAGTTCTGGGATCCATTTTCCCCCATCAGGGCATAAGACCTGCTGTCATATTCAGGATTCTTGGTCTGGCGTCCTTAATTTCCTGATTTTCTCCTCATTCTAGACAGAAGACTCTTGCCATCAATGTTTTATTTGCAGCTCAATTAAGAATACTTATTTTTATTTGCCCTGGTTATTTCTCTCATAATCTCTTGGCTCAAGCCATTCCTAATTCTTCTCTTGGAGAGCTTATCCCATTAATTTTGAGATTAATTTCTCCAAAATTGGAGCTTAATGGATTGTAAAGTGCATAATGTCAACTTCCATATAAGTCTGACATCCCCCTCTTGTCCAGCTCATGTGTCAAATTCTGAGTCACAATACCAGCCACTTCTGAAAAGTTTGTCTGATCAAGACCTCTGGCTCTTCCAGAAGATAAGTAAGGATGCTCGGCGGAACCTCTTATATTGTCCTATCAGGACTCATACGCCTAGTCTGGCGCCAGAGGCTAGTCCTTCCATTAAATTAATGGAAACAGTAACTAATCCCTCCAAAATCAGGCTTGCAATCATTTCAAACAACTCTCAGCTGATTCTTCCTCTGCCATCAATTCTAAAGTTGGTTTTTGAAACTTTCCTGGATTTGTCTCCTTTTGCTGATGCACCAACCATCATTGTAGATGCTCCAGAGATTATTCCGTTTGCTCTTGATTGCTCATTTCTTGCCAGGTCAGACCTGCTTCCTGAGTTCCTCTTCTGACTCGGACAATGCTACAAACCTGATGTTCTGGCTACTGAGCTCACCATTGGTAGCAGTATTCACTTTGAGCTCCCCTATGCTGAACTCTGGGCCCAAGTCACCGAGGCTTTATCCCTAGTGCTGAATCCCTCTGATCTTGATAACATCCTGGATCAGGATACCGCCACTTATGGTCTTCACTTTACTGGCCAAGTTCTTTGAAGTTGGTCCATGAAGCTTCCAGACTCACCCAGGTTTCACCACTCATTCAGCTTCAGCTTCCAAGAAGCCCGTAGTCATCACTTTCAGGATGCCATTCATTCCCTGCATGACTATCTCTTTTCTGGCGCTTCCCATCGGTATCTTCCACTGATGGCATTGGTAGGGGGCATGATTTGGCAACCCCCGTCAAGCATCCCTTGTTCACTGCTGGCCCATATGTCCAGTGTTCTTGATGAAGCTCGTTGTCAGGCGCTCAAAACTAATCTTCTGGCTCCAGTACCATATTGGGATTACTCAGGGTTATTTGCAAATTGCCTCTTCTTATACTGTTACTTTCCTCCCCACTCTGGGGTTTCACAATTGGCTTCATCCAACATCTCAATTTCTTTTCCCCTAGTCGCTTTCTCACAGGGCTCTGCATCTGCTCAAAGAACGTGGTTTTTGTAGGTCTAGCCCTTGCTAGCATCCAATCTCATATTGATTTTGATAGGCTGTTCATTCCTACCGTGATCCATCCTCCCTCCCCCAAGAGGTGACATAGACGGAATTATCCCCATATCAAGGACAATTAATAAACATAAAAACTATAAAATTATATTGGTTTTTTCTCTGTGCAGTTTATAATCTTTTTTTTCTTTTCTTTTTTTTTCCAAAATCTTTTATCAATTTTTTTTTATTTTTAATCTATTTTTTTCTATGGGACTTGACCTTGTTTTGGTTTAGCGGTCTATTTTTTTATTTTTTCTCCCCAAACTGGGTCCTAGGTACTTAAACCTGCCAGTTTTCTATGGTTCAGAGGTCCTTTTTTCGGACTTAACCATCTAGATTGGTTCAGAGGTCCTTTTTTTGGACTTGACCTAATCATCAGGACTGACCAACTTAATGGTTCATCGGTCCTTTTGGAACTCTTTTTTATATTTTTTATCAATCCATCGCTTCAGATACTTAATGTGGACTCAAAATAAAACTCTTCCATCCAAGAGATTCTTATTGAGTAGGCATCAGTCGCCATCTTGGCAATCACTTCAAATGGACCCAACCACAACACATCTAGTTTGTTTCTTCTTCCAAAATCATGTTTATCCCAATAGGCAACTCTTTCCCCTATTCGATATTCTGCTAAGGCTGGTTGGTTCTTATTGTCCATCAATTTTGCTTGTATCCTTTTCTTCAAAGTTGTATCAAATGCTTTCAATTGCATATCAATTAGGATATTAGTCAGTTGGTTCAAATATTGCTTGGTACTCATCCCCAATGTAGGTTCCACCACCGAATATAAAATTGGCAGCAACGCGGCCTTTCTCCCATACAACAACTCAAACGGCGTCTTTCCCATCGCCATATGATGACTAATATTGTAGGAGAATGTCACCAAACTTAGGTACGCTCCCCACACGGAAGTTCTTCCTGCGACCAGCTTTCTCAGCGTCATGAGCAGCATTCTATTCACCCGTT
This sequence comes from Massospora cicadina, assembly GCA_022478985.1. Taxonomy (NCBI): domain Eukaryota; kingdom Fungi; phylum Entomophthoromycota; class Entomophthoromycetes; order Entomophthorales; family Entomophthoraceae; genus Massospora; species Massospora cicadina. Next base: position 12,444 of record JAKSZP010011137.1, read on the forward strand.
ATACCAGTCCATTTGTCTCCAGCTGGTAAGGTACTAACATGACTTCTTTGATACACATTATCTCATTCAATCTCAGGATCACATGAGATGTGAAGTTGGTCCCATTATCACTAAGCAGGACCTGTGGACATCCATGCCGGTATACTACTTGATCCAGGATGAACCTCATAGTACTGGTAGCATCTACTTTCGTTAGGGCCTTCATCTTAACCCATCTCATCACATGGTCAATGGCAACTTTAATGTACTTGACTCCCCCTGTGCTCATCATCAGCAGTCCCATCACATCGATGGATACTGTGTGCCAGGCAAATACAGGGCAGACCAGTCAGTATCCAGTTGTATTCTTATGTGTTTTGTGCAGCTGGCACTCCACGCAACAAGCTAGATAATCCGCAACATTGTAGTTGATGGATTCCCAGTAATAGTACTGGCAAATATGATTATTTGTTTTCCTCAGGCCTCCATGCCCAACAACCTTGTGAGCTGCTTGCATTATAGCTGCTCTTTCTGACGGCTTTAGGAATAATAACCGCTTCCTGTTGATCATCTTAAATACTTGTCCATCCATAGTCTTGGTGATTTCCATTGCTTTCTGAAGTGCACCTTGGATTTCTCAGGGATTTTCCCCAATTTTTCCGTCGACCAATCTCTGGAATAGCTCATCCACCTGCAGGTATACCATCTGGACCATTGGTAACCATGATAAGCCATCCGCGTTCTGTTGAGAAGCCCCGCTCAGTGGACAATCTCATAATCATAAGCCTGGAGCTTAAGTGCCCATTGGCCAGTTGTCCTTCTGGCTCTCTAAATTGTGAAGCCAACGCAACAAAAAAGTGGTATTTCACCACCTTAAAGTGCATTCCGTGGATATACACCCAAAGCTGCTTACACTTGTAAATGACTGCAAGGCATTCATGCTCAGTCATGGTGTAGTTCCTCTCAGCGGCTAAGAGTGTCTGGCTCACATATGTCACCAGATGTTCTTCCCCAAGTTTGTCTACTTGGCCTAGTACAGTGCCTATCGCCTTCAACAAAGCATCAGTTTGAATAATAAACTCCTAATTGAAGTTTCGATATTCCAGAATCAGAGAATCTATTAAATACCGGTGTAGCTCATCAAGGAGTCCTAAGCCTCTTCATTTCATATGAATCCTTTTTTTAATCCTTCAATAAATGAAATAAAGGCTCAGCTATTTGGGCAAAGTTCCAATTAAGTCTTCTTTAGTATCTGACCATCCCAAGGAACACTTGATGTCTTGGACACTCTTCAACATAGCCATCCGTTCTATGGCTTCTATTTTCTGGGCTTGCGGATGCAATACACTGGAGTTGATTATGAATCCCAGATACTCCAACTTTTTCTTAAAAAAGTGGCATTTCCTCAGCTTACTCTTCAGGTTAACCATGGACAGTCGCTTAAATACTTCTTCCAAGTGGTGTAGATGATCATTAAACGTTCTACTGAACACGTTTACATTGTCCAGATATACCAAGATGAATGACAACTTCAAGTCGCTCAATATTGCATCCATGGCCCTCTGAAACGTTGCAGGTGCATTACATAGACCCTTGAGCATCCTCATCAGTTCATATAAGCCCCTGCCTGGTAATAATCGCACATTTTTCCTGGTCTTCTTTTGTCAAGTCGATCTGCCAATAACCTGAGATCAGATCCATCGTGGAGAAATACTTTGCTTCTCTTAGTTGATCTAGTGCATTGTTGATCCTCAGTAAGAGATACAAATCCTTCTTTGTAATTTTATTCAGCTTTTGGTAGTCAATCACCACCTGGTTGGAGCCATCCTTTTTCTTCACAATCAGAATCAAAATTGCCTAGGGACTTGATGACAGAACTAGAAGCTAATGCTTCACTAGTTTGCTGATTTCACCCTCACTACTGCTTCAGCGGCTTTTGATCATCAGATTGGTCTCATCCTGGTCAGAAAATTTTCACTGGTGTTGACCTTGTGGATCACATCTCATGCGCATTTTAAATTGTGGTCATCCTGAGTGAACACTTCTTAATACTTTTTGAATAGTTTGAGCACCTCCTCTTGCTGGCCTTCTGACATATCAGCGAGCTGCTATCAATCAACTAATAGGTTAATACTCTTGGTTACCCTGGCCAGTAATCCCATCTCATCAAGAGTCCCAAAATTGTGATGTCTTCTCAATTCAGTCATCGGGATCAGATGAACAAATGCAATGATCTGATTCCTCTTAATCTTCATCAGTTTTTCACTTATATTCACCAGAAGAACTCGAATTTTTATGGCCCAGCATTAGTATCCCAGAAGCCACCCAAGGCTCCACTCTGGACTTCTTCCTGGGGCTTCTGACCTTCCCATACAGCAGCTTAGGTAACTCCAATGACAACCCCATGTCAACTATCACCTGTGATCCTGGCAGTATGGTCCTCTCATTCTTGATCCTCAGTGGAATTCCCCGGTTCTCTAGGATTTCCGCCAGCATTTTGCGTCATTTTCTACCAACTAATAGGTACCAAATTGGGACAATGTCATCATTGTATATTAGATTGATTAAGTTGTTTCTCCGATTCAGCAGAGCTTCAACATCCTTCTGATATACCAATGATAATGTCTGACCTAATATGGTCAGCATATTATCCTTGAAATTACATTTAACTCCATATTTGTGTAGAAACTCCGTTCCAATCAGAATGTCATAGTTTAATTGGCCAAAACTATTGCTGGCGCAGTTATTACCAATGCCCTGAATTGTAGTGGCAATGCACTATACGCTCCACAGGACACAGTGGTGTTTGGCCCAGCTATCCTGTATTCCTTCTTGTGCTCCAAGTCCGGTGAGATCGTCCTCTTTACCAGCTTGGTCGAGACAATATTGATGGGCGCTCCACTGTTGACAAACACCCTCACTCTTACTCGATTCACTTATATGTCTATATATGTACACTTGGAGTATTGCAATATAGTATTCACTGAGTGAATAGCGGCGTTATTAGCTGAATTGAGGGTGTGAATATTTTGCGCTGATAAATCAGGAAATGATTCCTTTATAGTGCTGAGGGGATCGACAAATTGGCCTCATCTAATTGGACTTCAGATAATTCTTCAGGATTCTTGGTGGTTCAAATCTTGTCCGCCAATTGTTGGGCATACAGCTGGGCAACTTCCTTATTTATCTTGAGGTTGATCCTCTTTGCCCCAGCTCTGGTCACGGCATTTACATCCAAATTGACCACTTGATACAGCTGATCCTGCTCATCATCTATGAACAGATCACTGATATCAATTTCCTCAGTCATAATGTCAGGAGGAAAAGGATTCTCCGCAGCTCTAGACTGTTCCCCATCTAGGCTTCAGGCCCTTTTCCTGATTCCTTGGTGGCTGCTGACTCTTTCGCCTGGACCACGTTGATCAGATCCTTTGGCTTCTTACAGTGCATGGCGAAATGTCCGTTCCCGCCACATTTGTAGCAGACCTTTTCCTTCTTATTCAACAGACTGAATTCCTCAGGCTTATTCCCTGGCATGGTTCAATCATTCATCTCTTTAGCTCCTTTGTTTCCCTTCATGGGATTCAGATTGTGTACTGGATTAGATTTAAAGCTTCTATTTGGGGCATCAAATGTTGCTCCCAAAATCTTCAAATTATCTACCATTTGCAAGGTAGTTATTTCTGTTTCAAACATGGAAGACATCATGTGATGCAAATCATGATAGGGCTGTGGGGTGCTTGCAAGGCGATTCTGGCATCAAAGTCATCCAGTACTTTCGCTCTGACCAGGATCTGCGACTCCTGGTAAAACTAATCTGCAAATGTAAGTCCCAAGGAAGGTCCTCTGGGCATTGATTGGGCCATTTTTCCATTCCCAAGCAAGAAGATACCAAAGAGGATGGTCATACCCCTCATTACTCAGGGCGATGTCACTCACGTGGTAGACAAGCACTGGGTAACAGCCCTTCCACTTCATATCCCGCTACTGGCACCAACACTCTCCTTGGCAGAAGGGTTATGAGGAATCAGTGAAATTTTGCATTGAGATTGTTTAAATAAAATCAATCGCAACTAATTTGAGTGGCAATCATCCTGATGCTCAGATTTCAACTGTGTCAAAAAGGTATGAAGACCAATCTATTGGCCAGAATGCCTGATGGTTGCAATTTGGTTAACATGACAATTGAAAAAATCTTCCCCCTCCCAAATCTGCCAGGCATCACCCCCAATGGGCAGGTAATAGCATCAGACACCATCAATGAGGTTTCAAAGCTTCCTGCCAGTAAGTCAGGCGTTGCGCCTAATTGCAATGCCACTGACTGAACAAAATGGCCCAGCAACCAAGAGTAGCGGGTTGGGCATCCTGAACCCATTTCCAACCAAATGAGTCCACCCATATGTGGGGTGGTCTTGGGGGATTCCCGCTGCTCGTCAGCCCAAATGCCGTCACACCAACTATCAGAAATGTAGCTGAGTGTTAATTTGGGCGTTCAGGTTGACCTGAAAGTGACTCAGTAGGCCGCCAAATTTTGTAATGTCAGTTCCCAGGGAACTAACCCGCCCATTCCTGAATAATTCGCCACCTAGGTCGAACTTGCGGGACCCAATCTCAGCTTGTTTTCCCTCAAAATTGACAACTATTTAATCAGGCGTATTGCACTGAGAAAATTGTTGATCAATTCTCCTTCCTTAAATTTTCCAATAAAACAACCTCCCCAAAAATCCCGTTTTTATATGTTTAAAATTAAGCTCCCTTCCAGTTCCATATTTGTTATACCAGCAGCAGTGCCTCTGGCATTCTGGTTTGCCATTTGGGTGCTCTGGCATCTGGGCTGGCAGGCCAGTCTAATTCTTACTTGCTGTTCACCTGACATAATCGACCAACTATAAATATCTACCATTTCCCCTTTCTTGTAGAGATTGGCGCAGCAATGGTCCCTTCTTTCCAACTGGATCAGGTTGTGAAGAAGGTTATCCTTGCCCACATTAGTTCCATCCCATTCAAAACTTCAAACCCATACCCCATAGTTGCCGCAGCTATCTTGCCCATGTAAGTAGGGTCTTACATCTCAACTTGTAATAAGTTTGCTCCCCAAAGCCCAGCAGTTCTTCAGCTGTCGCCCTTTGAAGGTGCAATTTCCATGGAACTGGAACCAATCATCGTCAAAAATGGAGAAGAGGCTGAGGAAAAGTCTATCTTGACGTCCCAGAAATCGTGACATTCTAACCAATATATTGTGGTCTGGAAAGGGTATCCAGCCTATGATAACAGTTGGGGCAAGACACGCAATTTCATGATTTTCATGAACCTGGTCGAAGTGTTCCACATATCCCACTCCAAGATTCTCCATTTCCCCAAAAACCTGCATCAGTAATGGCGATCAAGTTAACCAAGGCGCACAAGAAGGTTGCTCTCATACAGTTTCCAGGTGTTGAGGCCTTTCCCTTAGAAAAAGGAAAGGGTAATGTAAGTCCCAGGGAATGTCCTCTGGGCGTTGATCGGGCCATTTTTCTGTTCCCAAGAAAGAAGATACCAAAGAGGATGATCATACCCCTCATTACTCAGGGTGATCTTGCTCACGTGGTATACAAGAGCTGGGTAACAGCCCTTCTGCTTCGGATCCCACTACTGATACCAACACTCTCCTTGGCAGAACTGTTATGAGGAATCAGTGAAATTTTGCATTGAGATTGTTTAAATAAAATCAATCGCAACTAATTTGAGTGGCAATCAGCCTGATGCTCAGATTTCAACTGTGTCAAAAAGGTATGAAGATCAATCTATTGGCCAGAATGCCTGATGGTTGCAATTTGGTTAACATGACAATTGAAAAAATCTTCCCCCTCCCAAATCTGCCAGGCATCACCCCCAATGGGCAGGTAATAGCATCAGACACCATCAATGAGGTTTCAAAGCTTCTTGCCAGTAAGTCAGGCGTTGCGCCTAATTGCAATGCCACTGACTGAACAAATGGCCCAGCAACCAAGCGTGGGCGGGTTGGGCATCCTGAACCCTTTTCCAACCAAATGGGTCCACCCATATGTGGGGTGGTCTTGGGGGATTCCCGCTGCTCGTCAGCCCAAATGCCGTCACACCAACCATCAGAAACGTAGCTGAGCGTTAGTTTGGGCATTTAAGGTTGAACTGACAGTGACTCAGTCTGCCGCCAAATTTTGTGATGTCAGTTCCCAGGGAACTAACCCGCCCATTCCTGAATAATTTGCCACTTAGGTCGAACTTGTGGGACCCAATCTCAGCTTGTTTTCCCTCAAAATTGACAACTATTTAATCAGGCGTATTGCACTGAGAAACTTGTTGATCAATTCTCCTTCCTTAAATTTTCCAATAAAACAACCTCCCCAAAAATCCCATTTTTATATGTTGAAAATTAAGATCCCTTCCAGTTCCATAATCGTCATACCAGCAGCAGCGCCTCTGCATTCTGGTTTGACATTTGGGTGCTCTGGCATCTGGGCTGGCAGGCCATTCTTTTTACTTGCTGTTCGCCTGACAGAGAAGCTAGCTAGAGACTCATTTTATGGAACTGGATTCCCATAAATTTTTGTTTGCGCTTTGACATGTGCGTCAGACTCCTGAACTTTTTCATGAATGCCGCCTTTGCCTCAGCATATGACCATCTGTCACGCTCCAGGTGATGTAACACTAAGTTCTGACAGTCAGTGTCTAGGCAATTCATGACTGTCAACGCCTTTTGATGATCCCCATAGCTAACATGGTCATGTCAAACAGTCAGAAAAATGCTGGGGCATTATCCTAATGGAATGTTGGAAATTTTGGCATTGTCTTAAATTCTCCAATTTATCTCTGACTGATTCTCTTGGTTTGGCCACTCAGCTAACTTGAGTAGTGACTTCAGGCGTTATCTCTGAAATGGCAGCAAAAGTGGGCGTCATGTTTCTTAGGTTATTCAACTTCCCAAGTATTGTGCGAGGACTTCTTTCTTTGACATCGCTTGCCATATCTGGCTCACAAGCACATTTGTGAGCTTTAAGCTCCTCCACTTGTTTGATTAGTCACTCTATATCCGCACCAAAATTTCTCAAATGAACATGATCCGCTTCTTGCTCCATTTTAAGGTATAAGACCACTCAAACGAGGTCCCCTTCTTTCTTCTTCTTCAAAGTTACTTTCCCAGGTAACTTGTTCCTGAAGCTTGCAACATTATCTATCCCTTCCTCCACCTTGGCAACTCGTTCCTCCAAGGCTGCAAATTCCCAATGGTCCACTGAGTTTAGGGCATTCTGGTTCACAGTGGCTAACTCAGTCCACAGTTTGTGTAACCCATCTTTGTACAACATTTTTATAAATCTCAACTTAACTACCCCTGTAGTGGGCACCAACTTGTAAAAATTTAATTAGTTGGGTTAATTTTGGTAAACAACCCTAGTAATCTTTTTACTGCACAGGTTTGGTTTTCTTGTGCAATTCGTCTGCTTTATATGATTTATTAGATTATTGGTGATAATAGTATGATGACTATTATCCGTAGTTGAGTATGAATTCTTATATCTCAGCCCAAAATGCTTGGCCAGTATTCCCAAATTAAATACTTAAGATGTCATGATCTAGAGATTCGTTCCCTCATTCTGCCCAACCCTATCTTCGCTGAGATTCCCTGGTTACAGTCTCTTTGGTCCAACACACAGTCAGCACCAATTTCCAATTGTGTCTCCTTCTTCTCTAGATCCCCGCCCAGATCTTTATTCTTTTCTCTAAGAGTCTTTCAATTATCACACACATCAATTATATTAATGAGAAGAATAACACAATAGAAGCTGATGATAGTTGACTTCTTAAACTATATTAAGATGATTAGCAATTGCTGTTTTCCTGCTAAATGCTGTTTTTATTAAGTGAATTCTAGGGAATTTATAGTGAGGATTCAGTCATGTAACCCTCAGTTGACACCACTTTGATGAAACGGTAGCCATTGTTATTGAATCACCCATCCTTTTCTCAGTAGCGATGGTCTTCCCCATACTGGCTAGAATTCCATCATTGGACATTCTTAAGACCTAAAACAGAAAGAGTCAGAAAACGTGTCCCTAACGTTTTCCTCTCATCCAAGTGAACCAACCATAATTGGCTAGAAACCTGCTTAGGTAATGGGACTTAATACCCATTAAGGCGGGTCATGCACCAACCAATTGACTTGCTAGTTTCAGATGGCATCATTCACCTCACAACTTGTTATTCATTCCCAATCAGTTGGTGATGAAACCCAACTGATCCCAATTGATACACCTGATTGTTAATCACTATCAAATGCCCCTATTTTGTCAGCAACTCCACCCGATGAGATCTTAAGTATTCATCTGAATTGATTCCCAACAGATATGACCAGACGAATATCCCAAAATCCCCCAAACATAGTTACTCTGAAACTCAGGACAACCGATTTCCAATTCACATTGCCTTAGGGAATTTTCCCCTAGCGATTCCTGGTAATATAGCAGGCTGGTAATATGGGCAAAAATCCCAACAGATGCATTTTTGTCAGTTCCATATGAGATTATTGCCAAGATGACGATGGACACCATCTCCATCAAATACCTCTTGAATGGAAGGAAATAAATTGAGTCCATGTTAAGTACTTAAAGCAATGGATTGATGAAAAAAATAATGAAAAAAGAGTTCCCAAAGGACCGCCAAACCATTAAGTTGGTTATGTCCTAATTATTTGGTTGATTCTAAAAAAAGGACCGCTGAAACAATTTAGATAGTTAAGTCTTAAAAAAAGTAAGACATTTGAACTATAGAAAACTGGTGGGTCTAAATATACCTAGGAACCAGTTTGGGTGAATAAAATAAAAAGATGGACAGCTGAACTGAAAAAGGTCAAGTCCCATGGAAAAAAAGAGGAAAAAAATAAAAGGTTGATATAAATATGAAAAAAAGATTATTAAAAAACGCATAGAAAAATAATATACTTTTATTCTTTTATTTTTTATTGGCTATCCTTGATTTGGGGATGACTCCGCCTATGTCGCCTCTTGTGGAGGGAGGATGGATTGTAGTAGGAGTAAATAAAATGTCAAAATCTATGTGAGATCGGATGCTAGTAAGGGCTAAACCTACTTGAAACCAAGTTTGTTGAGTGGATGCAGATCCCTGAAAGAAAATGACTAGGGGAAGAAAAAATATAAATGTCAGAATTTGCAAACGCAATACCCCAGAGCAGGGAGGGAAGCAACAGAAAAATAAGAGGCAGTCAGCGAATAGCTCTGAGTAATCCCAATATGGCACCGGTGCTGTAAGATTGTTCTTGAGCACTTGCCAATTGGCTTCATTAAGAACACTGGACATATAGGCCAGCATTAAGCAAGGGATACTAGGTGGGGGTTGTTGAATCATGCCACTATTAAAACCATCATCAGAAGATTCTGATGGGATGTACCAGAAATGAGATAGTCCTGCAAGGAGTGAATGTCATCCTGTAGACAATGACTACAAGCTTTTCAGAAGCTGAAGTAGAATAAGAGACAGAAGCCAGGAGAGGATGGAAGCTTTGTGGCCCAATTTTGAAGAACTTGGCCAGCAAAGCGAAGAGCATAGGCTGCAACATCTTGATCTAGGATGTTTTCAAAATTGGAAGAGTTCAGAGCTATGGGCAAAGCCTTGGTTACTTAAGCCCTTAATTCCACTTAGGGAGTCCAAAATATATGCTGTTTCCAATGGCTAGTTTCGTGGCCAAAACAGCTGGCTTGTAATATTGGCTGAGTCAGATATATAATTCCAGAAGCAAGTTCAATCCAGCGTGGAACAAACGATCAAGGGTGGATGGCATTGCTTCAAGAAATTTGATGATGATGGTAGGAGAATCTGCAAATGGAGCCATATCCAGGAGAGTTTCAAAATCTAACTCAGGAATCAATGAGATAGGAAGGATTGGTTGTGAGTCATTTAAGGCAATCCTTAACCTGGTTTTGTTGGGGTTGGCTATTGTCTCCAGTAATTTCATGGAAGGACAGGCTACAGGTACTTGACTGGGAGTATGAGTCCCAGAAGGACCATAGAAGAGATTCTGGTGCGCAGATCAACTCAATAGCTGGAAGAGCCAAAGGTCTTTATCAGACATGCTATTAAGCAGCTGTTGGTACCAAGGCTTTAAATTCAACATATGAGCTAGACGAGAGGGGAGAAGTCAGACTTATATTATAGTCAACATTATGCACTTTGAAATCAATTAAGCTATAATTTTGGAGAAATTAATCTAAAATTTATTGATAAGCTCTCCAGAAAAGAATTGAAAATGATATGAGCCAAGAGGCTTTTACAAGAAAATAACAGGGGAGAATATTAATGAGCATTCTTAATTGTGCCATGAAATGAACATTGATGGCAAGAATCTCCTGTCGAGGACAAGGAGAAAATCAGGAAATCAAGGATGCCAGACCAAGAATCCTGAATATGTCATCAGGTCATATGCCCTGACAGGGGAAAACCGGATCAAAGGATTAATATCATCATGAGTAAATCAATCAGCCCAGCACAACAGAAGGTCGTGGGGACCGCGCTCTTAGAAGGAGGTAGCGAGGAGGAATAGGAAGAACGCTGTATGCTGAAGGTCATCCCAAGCAGCATTTAGTATTGACAAGTGTACTCCGCTTGAACAAATAAAGTATTCAACTGAGTGTCAAAAGTGGCGTTCTCCTTCCCTTATCCTTTACTCGCTGGAAATCTAGGCAAGAGGGGGATGTGTTGGGGTTTTTGCCCATATTTCCAGCTGACTAGATTGCCTGGGGCGCTAAGGGATAATTCCCTATAGCAAAGTGAATTGGATATCAGTTGATCCTGATTATAGGATAACAATGTTTGGGGGATTTTAGGTTATTCACTTGGGTTGGATCCATCAGGGATTAATCCAGATGAATGCTTAAGATCTCATTGGGCAGGGTTGCCAACAAAATAGGGGCATCTGATAGTTGATCGATGATAAACTATCAGTACAAATTGGGATTGGTCAGATTTTATCAATGACTAATTGAGAATTTAAGGATCAAGTTGTGAGGCATGTGATGCTGCCAGCAACTAGCAAATCAATCAGTTGGTTTGTGATCTGACTTAATGGGTAACAAGTCCCATTACCTAAGCAGGTCACTTGCCAAATATGGTTGGTTCTCTGGGATTTATAGGAAAACGTTAGGGACACGTTTTCTGACTCTTTCCATTTTAGGTCTCAAGGATGTACAATGACAAAATCCTTGCCAGGATGAGGAAGACCATCGCTGATGAGATGAGGATGGGTAATTCAATGGCAACGGCTGCCTTTTTATTGAGGAGGTGCCAACTAAGGGTTGGGTGCCAAATTCCCACTGTAAAAATTCCCCTAAGAATTCATTCATAAAATATACTCATACTTATGCGGATATACACTGTTGTACTTTAGACTTTACTAGTAATTAGTATCTTACCAGAATCCAATTTTTTTCTAATTTTTCTTAAGGAAATCATTGCTGTGTGCTATAAATGGGAGACATTTTAGGATAAAGAGTAAAGATCTGAGCTTGGGTCCAGAGAAGAGAAGCTGAACTGAATCAGGGATTGCTGCTGACTGTGTGTCATCAGAGAGAAGCCATAAACAAGGGTCTGAGCGCAGATTGAGTTAGGCTGTACAAGGGAACAAATCCCTATTGAAGACATCCTAAGTATTTCAAGAGGAAATACTGGTTAAGCGTTGGACCCAGTACTAGTATATTATTCAACTACAGATAATAGTCTCCATACTATTAAAACGAATACATCTTTCTATCAGACAACGTAAAGAATTGCACAATGATAAACCTGTGCAGTTAGTTACTTTAGGGTTATCAGCCAAGAATAATAAAGAATCCTATAAACTTAACAATCATTAACCTCAGAGCACCTCAGCATATGATGAAGATAGATCTCGCCTGGTATCATAGCTATATTGACTCTTTTAAGGTTAACTGATCTGGTATCTCCACTTAACTGGGGGTCCTAGGACACAATATGCAAAGTCTTTGAAATTTTGTCAGATTCGTCATCAAAGGGGTTTTCTAAGCATCTCAGAGGTTCAATAGTAGGGGGGTGGGAGACAGGCCTCTCCTGGTCGCAGTGGATATACTTTTGGGGCTCATCCACCCTTTTGACTTTTGTGGAATAGGTGGAGCTTCAACGACTTTAGTATGCTCTGGGAGAGACGATTTCATTTTCTTGCAGCCTGTGAAGATGCTGAGGACGTTATGGACTGCCACTTGGAGGGACGTGATGGTTGAGCCGCGAGGATAAGCCCCTTAGAGGATAAAGAGTGAGGAGACAAAGTTTTATCTGATTTCACGGAGAGGATTTGAGGTGTGGGTGACGGGAGGGAGCGTGCCCCTGTCACCCATGGTGCCTTCTTGTTAACCTCCCATGGCGGAGTGAAACTTATTTTGACTCATCCTGTGGGAGCAGGCTTCACATTAGTAACAAATACAGGAAGGCCCCTGGAAGTCATTCTGGACTTCTTCTGCCAAGCTGCGGTTGGGGTAGCCTCAATAGTTAAGACTGGGAGTCTCGCCAAAACTTTGCGGGTAGTCTCAACTTGATGGAATTTCTCACCATCCAAGGAAGCCTCATTTATATCACAAACATTCTGGATGTAGCGTTTCACAGATCTTATATGCTGAGCTAAAGAAGGATGAGAAGCTAAGCCAGTCAGGATGGCAGCAATGGCGTCGTCAAGTGGTAGCATTTTTAAGAGTAATAGTGGCTGAGCTGCCCTATAGAAAAATTAACAAAAGTGACAACTAATTCCTCCTTCTGCATACTAAGGCACATAAATTCCTGCTTGATCCTTCTTAAACTCTGCTTTGAGCTAAATTCCTCAATAAGCGCTTCTCTAACTTCCGCTCAGGTACTAAGGTTGGGCATTTGAGGAACCATTACCTTCTGGGCCAATTGACCTAGGAAAGGTAAGATCTTCTTTTTTGAAACAGTCATCCCTTCAATAGCAGATTATAAACAAAGAGAAACGAGGCATGCTACTCTCACCTAGGGTTAAAACTTATCTCTGAAAGGGGTTTAGAAATGGTAGGTGTGGCCCCATGAGGGGCAAGAGAGGAGCACTGTTTAAGCTTTTTAAGAAGAGACAAAGTGTTGGCTAGTTGCTTCTCCAAAGCAGCTAGGCTGGAGTCAGATGCAGAGGGAAGGTTATGAGGGTTGATAACCTGAACATTCTCCATTTAACTAAAAGTTTGTGATGTACAGTCCCCCTTTAGTGAGAAATACTTGTTGAAATCCTAACAATTTTATTGCTTGGAGGTGCTTTTGCAAAGAATTTCAACAATATTAGCAGTCATGGGAGTGTTAAAACTCTCAACTACTATTAGAGATTGTAGGGAAAGTTAACCACAAATTGAATTTAATTATAAAAATACCATATAGTAAGGTCTTAGATTTTATGGTATCTTTACTAAGTTCAATTGGTGGTAAAAAAACCCTAACTATACAGTTGACTCCTAGTAATTAAGGCAAGTTGAGGCCAAAAACAAGAAGGGCGCCGAAATACAGAATAGGTATGAAGCTTTCAATTTAGTTTAATGCTAATTTAGCCAATTAAGACTCTCAAGAATCCCTTTACCTTGACCAGGCCATCATATGGGTGTTGAATTGCCAACCAGAATGACGTAACCATTGGGAATCATTTTAAAGCAATTTTGACAATCAGCCATCTGGAAAATATTTTCATCTTGGTTGATCAACTGAGGTCTTAGTGGCTGATTGTTTAGTAAAATTTTGCACCTCCATGAACCCCCTTTTTTAGTACTAGATGTTCCCCATGAACCCCCTTCAATTCTTTAAATAGGGGTGGTTTTTTCTTAAGTGGAAACACTAAATTTGAGTTAGTGCTTGGGGGGACTCTCAAGTCAGTCAGCCTATTCCGCCAAGAGTTCATAGCAACCTCACCATCTCAATCTGAGCTATCTGACTGAATTTTAGGAGTAAATTATTACTATGATAGATCCAATTTCGCCAAGGCTCAAGCAATACATTATTATTAGTAAAATAAGTACTATTCTGCACCAAAACAATATTATAAAATAGTCAAACAGTCAATTGCCTGACATTTCTCATTAACTTTATTCCCCTTTAATTGGTTTGGTATCATCCCCAGGTCATCCCTCCTCAAATAGATCTGAAAATTGAAAAAAATTATATATGAAAAACAGATAATAATGTAAAAGTATTAATGAATTATAAGTAATGAAACCTATTATATGCAAAACTTTATTTTTATAATGTATGCTATACCATAGAAAATTTAGATTGGTGGCATCATTGTTTGATTTATATACCTCTTCTTTGGAGGGAAATAGGATTAAGCTTGTGGGGTCGCCTCAGGGATAGGGCTTTGAGAAGAAGGAAGCAATTGCTTTTGAACTGCATATATTTATATGCAATCTCTCCCAATTATAATTTAAGCCAGAGTGAGACTGACATAAAATAGACACATTGTTATGATTGATTAAAATAGAGCCACTGGATTAAAGGAAGTGGCAGATAGAAAGGACACTTAATTAATAATAAAGGTTGCACTTTGGCGTGAAGGTGGTGGCAAGGAATAAATGGTCGACTAGATGATTTTTAATGCAAGGATATGCAGTTGAAAGTTTGCCATTTGCTTGAAACATTTGCAGATGGGATTAGACCAAAAATTATAAATATCATGATCAATTTCAATTGAGAAGATAGAAGGGGGATTCCAGACACAGGCTTCCAATAACGCCATTTGAGGGAGGAACTTTTCCAAAAGGTGTTTGGCTATACTTTTTCTTGGTCACTCATAAAGTTTGAAAATCTGGAGATGCTTTTCTGTCCAATTTGATAGGTTTAGCTGAACATGTAATCCTCCTGTCATGCGGCAGGATGGCACCAGACTTCAGCGATAAAAATTGTTAATTGTCTATCTTGATTGGCCATGAAGGGATCTATAAGGATGATGCCTGGACCAGATGCAAGAGCAGAAGCTACATAGTATATGAAAATATCAGACTTCACATCTATATCCAAAGTCTCTATGGCCACACCGCCAATGCAAAGAGAAGAAAGAAGGTTCCAAGATGAGGAATCCTGGAGGAGTTCATGTAGAAAAGCAGTGAGCATATCCCCATTAGACATAAAATGTTTTCAGATCTAAAGGTACTCAGTGTCATCCTGAATTTCAGGGCCATGAAGGCCAAGTAAAATTCTGAGATGGATAAACTTCATGAGTCAACCATTGTGAAGTTTGTTGAGGATCACTTGCAGCTATGAAATCAGGAGTAACAGCTGTAGGCTTTGGTTCTTCCAAAATAAAGGTTGAGGTTTGTTAATAGTTGGAGATTAATATAGAACTGTCATCAGTAGATACTGTGGCTGGGAGGCCAACGTGTACCTTATCTTGATGAGTTGTTCAACTAAATCTGTGAAACAAGAGTCAATATTCAGCTGACAAGGCCTGTAAAAAATTTATTATTATAGTATCAAGTAAACTCTGACATTTTAAAGAAAAAAGATAACAACTTCACCTATAAACCAGCCAAGGCGGGAAAAGTGTTGAAAAGCTGACTGGAATAAACAACGCCATTAGTT
Organism: Massospora cicadina; assembly: GCA_022478985.1. NCBI lineage: Eukaryota > Fungi > Entomophthoromycota > Entomophthoromycetes > Entomophthorales > Entomophthoraceae > Massospora > Massospora cicadina. Next base: position 28,023 of record JAKSZP010011137.1, read on the forward strand.
TGTCTATTATTTGCATTAATTTGAAGAAATTTATTTTGTCTCTGAGCCTAAGTTAATAGGGATGAATTAATACATTTAATAACTAGTTAATAAAAATTCATAAATATTGCGTGAAAAGCGATAGCAATGCACATTTGAATTTATATTGTTTACACAATAAGCCAGATATGAGATGCCATAAAATACCTTCATTATCTATGACATAACCCCAAAGGCAATGAGGCATTATAAATTTATTATTACTAATTACGTTGAAAAAGCTGATGAAGTTTGGCATTTTAAATTATAATTTACAATAAATAAAAAATAGAGGCAATTCAGTGTATATTTTCCAAATTTCTTCAATTCAATGACCCAGTCCTGGGGCCTCATAACATGGTTGAATTAAAATCATATATTAGTTTGGTTGTAATAATTAATTTGCTCAATTAATACTATCTGATTATTAAACCAAAATTCTATAACTGGTGTGCCTGTAAACTAGGATCAAGTGGCGATGATCATCATAGTTGATAATGCACCTAAAAATTGGGTGTTTTTCATTTATTAATGAATTATTTCCTGATTAAAAAGAATAAACTCAAGCACAGAAAAGGGGTAGATGAACTGATTAGCATCAGGATGACTCCTATACAGAGAGTATACCCATTAAGTACTGCCTATTACTACAGTAGGTAAAGGTGAAATGAGGGGTGACAATTGGTGAAGGTGCAGATTAGCATCAGAAGTAACACTATAAGTTACCATTGAATTTGGTAAGGAAAGACAAGTTAATTGAGGTGGAGCACATTCTTGTTTACTTTCATTAATGAAAGCTCATGTTATTATATTTTAGTCTTTAATGTTGTGGTCTAGATTAGTACTATTTTATTAGAAAGATCATAGAGAAGTTCCTATAGTTTCATAGAGACAAGGATACTATAGAAGTAATTGAATACACTAGTTTGAATAGTACTATAAAAATACACTAGAGTGAAGTTACTGAAAGTACCATCTGTTGAGCTTTTTGTTTTAATACAATAAATATTAACTCCATATCAACCCTCAAACAAAAGAACAAGCCTCCTGTAGTAGACAAGATTTTCAACACTCCTTGTTAATTTCAATCTTACAAAGAAAATCATATCGCCCAAATGATTATATCTTAGATTTAGATTTCCCCAATTGAGAAAGCTATCTAATTTTGATAAGTGGGGAAACTAAGAAATTTTGGTTTAAAGGACTAACCTGATGTAGCAACTTTTATCTTACAGTTGGGTACTAGATAGCCACTGATAAGAGGAAGGCGTCTGAGGATCTTAATTAAGAATACGCCAGAATTTTTTAATTGAATAAAATGACTTTTGTCACATGATGGACTTCATTTATTAAGTTCAAATAATAGATTCTCCCAGTTCAATATTGCTTACCTATTGTAAGATTAAGTTTATAAAAAAGCTGAAATTATCTCTAAATAGAAATATCTAATTAAGTTTGGATTACTCCTACTATCCTTTAGCACTTGAGCGTCTCTCCTCCTACTTATTTAAAAAGTATTGTGGACATTGAGTTGTGATTGATTACCAAATTTAAGCTCTATCATCCTGAAACTGTAGTTACTACTATCCCATAGCATCAACTATATAATCCTGCTGGACGGTATTCTGTGTTTCTGCATTGGATCTAAACTTTGGGTATTAGAAAATAGACCTGTCCGCATGGACTGAGGAAAGTGCGCCATGATCTCACATGGAGGAACTTTATAAACTTTAATAAAATGCTTTAGGGGCTATGAAACGCTCCAGCTACTTTCCAACAAGTGGTATATAAGATGTTGGGAGACCTAAATCTGACCTTTGTGCTTGTTTGTTTAATAAAGTAACCATTTATTCATACTTTTCATTCTTAATCTCAAACACTTAAAAATGTTATTAATCCTTTTAGAGGATTTTATTAAACTCAAGCCATCAAAGGTTTTTTCTCTAAAAAATATTTTCTCAGGAGTAAGATTACCAAGGAAGGTACCATAGACCAACTTGGTAAAGTTGATGCCATTGATAAAGTTCAATTGTAGAAAAAAATTGGGATACCCAAGTGTTTTTCTGGATGGTCGTTTATAACAACTAATCTCTCGCTTTGCTGTCCATGATGAGCCCTTTGTTCAACTTCAACTAAAAAAGTATCACTTCAAAGGGAAATAGAACATAAACAATCTTTTTGATGACTTGAGGACTGTCTGACAGTGGCTCACGTACTGGCCCAGTCAAGAGAATGTCTATAACTCTCCAGTTCCCAGCATGGTGGTGCGCTGTGAACAGCCACAACTCCAGGGAACTCGTCGTCAGTATTCTTGGAAGTATAGTCCCACAGAGGGTGCTAGAGCTAAAGAAACACATGGAAAGGGTGTTCAACACGGTATATTAATAAAAAGTGAACAAACAATAAGGCTTGTGTGGACGCAAAGAGGAGTCCATATCTAAGTGGTGATCTGGGCTGGAGGGCTTGGGTGCCTCAGTCTGGAGGGGACCAGGGTGGCCAGTGGTGCACCAGCTGAAATCGTTAATTTGGTGTAAATAAAATGACTGATGTTGTTAGGGACCTCCTCAGAGAGGTCTGCGCACAGGTTCACCCAAGTTAACATATAGAAAATGTAAACTAATGTGATTAATCAAAAGGAAGATGACCAATGAGGAAAGTAGGTCTCGAGAATCATACTTTAAACAAGGGGAGGCGAGTTGTCAATTGGGGAAAATGGTTCCAAGCCTAGATGAGCCAATCAGTGCACCCCACCATCAGACAGAGTACTGTAGCTCGAGACCAAATGAACTTGAGCGATTGATTGTAAGCTAAGCTGTCCTAAAAAGGCAATTATAATAATTGAACAGGGTTTGAACCCCCATTTTCTGAGCAACTGAAACGAACTTTCATTGTCTAGAAGGCAAGTCATCCGTTTTAAAGCCACTTCTGTGACACATGGCTGGGAATCGAGCACTTTTACTGAAACAACCTGGGCATATCTAGCCTGCATTCAGCGTTGGTCTGAGGTGTGCCTTAAGTCAAGGAGGTCATGTAGCTTGACCTTTTTTAACTCTTGACGCTCAGCCTTGACTTGCAGTTAGTCCCCTCAATAAAGTCACGTAAACATGACAGTCCCACCCCTGAGTCTATAAACTATCGCTTTTTGATGTCATTGACATAGCTCTTGGCTTTGGTGTACCCATTGAGCTAAGGTTCTTGTTTTTAGATATATCAGATACTAGGTTTGGATCTTCTATATTCCCATGGAATATTAGAACTAAATTGTTGTTTCTATGTCCTAAAACTGATAATATAACGTAACTAAAGTATGCAATTATAAAATATGAATATGATTTAAACTTTTTTGGTAAAATTGGTAACCTTATAGATATACATAGGAACCATGTATTAATAAGAGAGTTTATGTCCTCCTTAATTAGGGATTTTAAAGGTCCTTATATTAAGAGTAAATAATGGCTTTCACTGTTTCTGCTGCCCAGTAATTTATGACCCCATTAGCCTAGAGCTTCCAGATCTAACTTAAAAGAATTTGGAAGCTATTAGCAGTTGATCAATGTTTGTTACTGGTTGAATGACACCTCATGGAATACTTTAAATCAGTTCTGATGCGAGAAGTTTGTTTTTCTTCCTGTCTTAAACTCTGACAATGCTTTCAAGATTCTGTTGTGGGGTACATAAGCACAAAGAGACCTACCATGAACCCATTTAAGCATAATGCCATTATTGACTTGGTTATAGAATATTCATATCCTTCTTTTTTAATGACGCAATAAGGGCTTAACCAGGATATATCAAGCTTTTTGGGACAACCTAATGGTCAGTATTGAAAAATTAGTACAAGATTTCTTATATGTGCGATGGGAAGAGCGGGCCATCAGGCTATAAATAAGGCCTTTTCCTTAGATATAGTAGAAAAATTTCTCTTGGCGCTAATTGCTTGTAGCTAAATAATTTTATCATCTAGCACCCTAATGGTCCATTAAGAATTTTCTGGTGCAGATGCTCTCACCAATGGTTGTACACTGCTAGGCAGTCGTAGCTCCCACTATAAACGGTCTGGAATGGCGACATCTTGATCACTTGGTAATAACCTATATATACTCCAGTATGGCACATGGTAATTAGTTTTCCAGAGCATTAGATATGTTTCAGCCATTTTAAAAAGAATAGACACAAAGGTCACATTTCTTTATTATACCACATTATTAGTTGACTTGTTGTAGGAAGGAAGCATTATTCTGACTTATTACTAAGAATGAGTTATCTCTTGCATTACCTAGTATTTGAAGTTAAGCTTATTATTCAAGAGAATCATCCAGGGCCTCTGTGTTAAGTGAAATGGAATGGAAGAGGAATATGCCGTTTGCCTTCATGGTTGTTGACAGCAATGATTAGGCCTCAATCAACTTAATAAAGTGATCTATTGCTAGGATGATGTATTGATGGCCATGAAGGATAGTGGCAATGGGACCACTATGTCATCACTGACAATGTTAAAAAGACCTGAGGTGGCCACTACATGGTGTTGATATTAGGAGAAAAGACATTCTTGATTCCTACAAGTCAGCCATGCTTCTAACACTTTATTGATGGGTTTGACCATTTGATCCTAATAACAGCATTATTTAACCAATCATATGATCTTACCACTTCATGACCTACGTTTAAGTGCTCCTATAATATGTAAATTTAGCTTGAAAAAGGGGAGCACATACATAGTCTTTTTCCATAGATCCATTTATAGAACATTCCCTTAAGTATCTTTGTGTTTTTGGTTATCTTTTACAGTCTATCTTTGGTCTCCATGGTCCCCAATACCTACCTCTTCATCCAGAATATCATAGCATAAAGAAGGTCTTTTCCAGGTGCCAGAACCACCAGAATAGGAATATAAAAATAACTCATCTGCATTTTGGTGGACTTCTCCATCTCAGTATACAATCATAAAAGCGTAGTTCTGTAAATGAAACATTCACCTCGCCCACTTCCCAACAAAATTCTTCATTTTTTTATCCATAATTAAAATTCGTGGTCAATATTGAAGTTGAAGTGAAATCCATACAAATAAAGGATGGAAGTGCTTTATCTCTAGCAACACAATCACAAGCCTTTTTATAACACTTTAGTTCCACTCAGCCTTTGACATGGTCTTACCAAATTTATGCCACTGGGTTATCAATTTGATTAACGTATGTTGAGCTAAAATGGAGCCCACAGCTACATCACTAACGTTGTTGAATAACATGGAGGGACGGTCAAAATGAGGACAATAAGGATAGGTTTTGAAACCATAGAAGTTCTCAAAAGACTGAAGTCCTTTTTTTGTTCAGGTTTCCATAATAAGAGAATCCCTTTTTGGAGGAGAAAATTAGGAGCTTCAAATAGGTCAGAAAGTTGGGGAGGTTATTTTCCTGTAATAACTACCATTCCAAAGAGTACTTGGATATCCTTTAGCTATGTGGGGGATATATTTTCTTGATGATAGTAACCTTGATGGTTATTGGCTAAACTTCTTCAAGTAACCTTATGTCCTATAAATTCAACATTAGGATGAAAAAAAGAAAATTTGGATGGCTTGATTTTAAGGGAGATATTCCTGTTTAATTAAATTTACTAAAGTTTTTCATGATGCCCATTAAATCTTCTTTAGAAACTCCTAGATGTCTTCAAGATATACTAGCGCATGACAGCTTCATGTAACCCAAAGCCAGTCCATGGTCCTATAGAACGTTTCAGGGGCATTGCAGAGCCCTTGCAGCATCCAAGTTGGTTTAAATAGCCCTTCATTTGCTATTAATGTGCATTTAGCTAAGTTTTCAGGCGCTAGTTTGATTGGCTAATAATCGCTAATTAGATCCATCACTAAGGAATATTGGATCCCAGAAAAGAGGTGCAGTGATTTATCAATTCAGGATAGTGGGTAACTGTACTTCTTGGTCACCAAGTTGAGCATCCAGTAGTCTATAACTACACTTGACTGCCAAACTTCCTCATATAAGCAGAAGAGGATAGGCCAAGTACTATGCAAGGGAACCAATATTTGATTCCAATAATTGGTTGAGTTTGATGGCCTATTTGGGATTCCTCCACTTTACTTTTTCTTAAAAACGATAAATGGATTGAGAAAGCATTCATGTTTCTAAATAATGCAAGACGCCAAATTATCTATTAAAAAATTGTAAGTGGTGGTATAGAAGTGGCCAGCGTAATCTTCCAATACTTTCTGACCCTTTCCCGCTGTTCGCTGATTAACTCCTTTCAAATCAAATCTTCAACCATTACAACAAGGGGATGCTATAAGCCAAAATTTCATAGGCTTTAAAAACCCAAACATAGACAACCTTGTCAAATATTAATAGACATAAGCAATTTAATATTGGGTCCCATCATTTGAAGGTCAATGATTAAGTTAGCCAGTAATACTGATATATGATTTTAATAGTCAAATTAAGTATTTCTGGAAATGTCAGAACTACCTTTACTTTGGGGTTGTCTACCCTTAAAGTATCAAACAGACTCCCAGGGGGAATACTTAAATGGACTCAAGTATAGGCTAGGGCTTATGATTTCGTCAGTATTATTTTATTTAAAATAAAAAGACATCACTTCTTGTCTAAAAAATATAACGAGAGAGTTTCACCCAAGAACCCCATACATGGTATTAAAATTATAAAAATTGGTCATCGGTCTTTAGTAGGAACTTCTGAGCTTTGATGTATTTTTAGCACTAGGTGGTCCCAACCTAAAGGGGGGATACACCGATCTATGAGCTTTGATGTATTGAATATTATCTTATGAGGACTCAAACGCTAACGTAACTCAATTATAGTAGGGATAATAATTCTTCAGCATAATGTATGATAACGGATTACTCATGAAAGAATCTTTTTGACTAAACGATCATAAGTGGGATTATCAAGCGCCACGGCCAAAGTACTGTAAGATAGCTTAATAAAATAAAATGGGCGCAAGGATTAAAACCTGATAGACCGGTAGCACTGAGGCCCAGCTTACCATACATTGAATATTAGATGAAGTTGATAGCAATCTTAATGCGCTTAATAAGCTTCAAAAATACTACATTTTCAAAGTATCTTCTATCAATAATCCCAACATTGATTTTATGAACCTTGAAAGTGACTCAAGTCACCAAACTTCTGTATTGTGGAGGTATGGTGAGAAACGTGGAAAGTTAGTTAAAAGAGGTGTAAGTAGTATCAGGTCTTTTATTATTGAAAGAAATCAATCTATTATCCATGTTCCCTTCAGAAGTAATGGTATCAGCTTGGCAAGTAAGGCATTAAGTTTGTTTTAGGATTTTAGGGTTGATAACATAAAGAGCATCTTCCTTAATGTTGTCTTCCATTTTTCAACATCTTTGTCATTTAAGCGCCAACATTGCTTAGCAGTATGGCATCATCCTTGCAGTAGGTGAATTTTGGACCATCATCATTCTTAGCCTCCACATTGCGTACTCTGGGTCAATTCATATGGGACATAATGGCAGGTGTCTTTACAACCAAGGCTGAAGGTATTTAGTTCGTTCGTTACTCTATTTCTTAGACACAGATAAAAGTGCTTGAGCCAAACAATATGTAGTTGCATCTTGGGCCACGATTCAAAAGCTTAAATTATAGCAGTTTTAACATCATTTATAGCAATAGTGATAGTGGGCTGAAAAGTTTGTGCGTGAGCATTGATTTATCTAGAGAATTCAGTTGTTGTATCCTTTGTTTAAACTTATATTCATAACTCTCGTTTCTGGTTTGAGAGGGCCTAGTCACTATCTTACTCCTGGACTAGAGTCATACTTACTTTCTCCCAAGTTTAGCACTATCTTAGGTGTTGAGTCATAACTTCCCTGGATACACTGCTGTGGAAGAATTAAATATTCTTTAACTTTTGTCAAATGGTAGCTTTTTTCTTTGATCTCTCAAAAAGCGGCTTTAATGAATCAATACTTTCTCGTTAAAGGGTCAAATTTCCTTAAAACTATAGTTTAATTTATAGAAAAGAGGAGCTTAAGAGTGTTGATGACTGATACAACATTGGAATACAATCTGGAAGATACTGTTTCAGAATATTCTCTAGGACGCCCTTAGTAGATAGGTAGCATATTCTTTCTTTGTCATTTGAATATACCGCATATTCAATGAGAGAGGCAACCAATGACCTATGGCTATATTGAACCTCTAAGGCCTGTATTTTAATGTACTGGCTCTGTAGCTGGCGCTCGCAACTGCTAATCAGGCTCAAGGCTTCTATGTGTCTGCTCTAAGATGGTAAAATGATCAATTATCACGTTATTTTGTGCACTTAAGTTACCCAAATTTTCTGGCCAACAATGCTAATGTGAGATGGGGTTGATGGGGCTTCCATCAAGGCAGACCTTACAACCCCAAGATATATTTTCCACTAGGTTGTGTAGGCCATATTCATAATGAGCATTCCCTATTCCATGGTTTGTCAGCATCTCCAGAAGTTGGTATCAAGGAATCAGGGTGTCCTGGAGATCCATGGTGTCCCAGAAACTTTCAATCCCTCTAGGCTCATAAGACCCTCTAGGCCCTAAGGGATTTGGGTGTTCTCAAGGAGAACTGCTGACAGCGCTGTTGCAATTTCAAAACGAGCTCAAGTATGGACCATTTAGTGCAATCAATCATAATTGAAATAATTTTAGTTATTAGATTTGATATAGTCTTGCTTGATGTAACTCTGCAACTCAGTCAAAACATTGTAATATTGTGGATTAAACTTTTCTTCCATTTATCAGAGATACTGAAATGAATATAAGGCGATATGGTTTCATTATTTAATTATCAATCATCAATTGTCTAAATTAGCCTCCCAGTTGATGCAAATGAAAGTTGATGTCATGTTTGCAGATGATAAAAGAAGACTGAGCTTTCAGTCTGAGTGAGATTTACCCAGTGAAGATCCTAGAATGCCAGGGACTTAGTCAGCCTAGTGACTTTAAGGTGGATGTTCTAGTTGTTAAGTGTGGTTTAAATCTGTTTAGATAGATACAAAAAGGCCCATAACAAGCCAGAAGGCTGCAATGGTGGCAACTGCAAATCTCACTGGAGCAAATTCCCCATGGGCAAAAGAGGCAAGGGGGCATGACTCTTCCATGTTTTTCAGCTGTTGGTTATTGATGTAAATGAATTTAATAGTGGGAATATGTTGGACAAATTTTTCGTAATTATCTATAAATTTTCAAGGTAAAAAGGCTGTGATGGTGCCAATGTGTGCGATAGATTAGCAATATGGTTGAGATTACGTTCTTACATGATTGATCACTACATGGTAAGTCACTGGGTTGATGGATTAAACCACCCACTCTATGATTAATGCTAGGTTTTTAGTGGCCATCAGCATGATCGCTGGATTGTCTTGGAGGCCTAATGTATGGTGTGGAGGGAGGATCCCACAGAAAGTAAATCAAAGAAACATTATATTTATATAAGAAGAATTAAAAATAGAATATAAATGGCAACATACTCTAGTGAGGTGCTGTTGCTATTAAATTGTGGAGAGAAAAAATTTGTTTGAGCTTAAGAACTAACCTGAGACTGGTCCCTGCGTTAAGTTTTAATTGGCTAATCCTAGGAAGAATTTTATGGACGGGGGAGAGTATTAATAATATTTTGGTCAAATTGTAATAAATTTTGATATCTCTAGTTACAGAAAAAAAATAATTATATTAATCAAGATAATTTTGTACAGATTTGTTTGGACTAATGAACTAGCATCCTCAGTTTCTATAATTCATTACAATTGGGCTAAAAATTGGAGTAACTTGGGGTGGATTGAAATGCCCAAGTGTTAATATGCAATCCATTTTAACACTGACGACTTGATCTGAATCTTAGAGTTTTTATGGTTGTTTTAATATTGATGAAAATTTTGGTCATCTCTGGAGAATTATGGGTATCAGAGGTTAGGGTTGATTTGATGCTTGGGGAACCTCTGGAGACCGTGAACTTGACTAAATCCCTGCAAACTCCCCCTGTCATATTCAATAAGTAAGAAGAACAAAAGGGAGGAAGAAAGTAATTATTATTATGAGGCGAGGCACTAACTCAACATCTAATATACCACTTGAGCAAGGCCTAAGATGAGAAAGGGGAGCCACGGGAGGTCTTGTGTCCTTCTTACGCCTGAAGGATTATTTTTAACGGTCCAGTTAGAAAAACTGTGCATCATGACTTACATTACCCTCCCTTCTTAAAACAGTGATTAACCCACCTCCAGGGGCATGGGCTAGGGTGTAATTCTTTTGCCTCTCTTAAAAGCCTAATTTCAAGAATAGCAGCAACCTTATGCTGGTGTCAGGGAGGCTCAGAGTGGGATAAATAGTAAGCTAAAACCAGCTCTTTACAATTAGTGCAACTCTTAGCGTCAACCATCTGTTTTCATAGGCGGAGTATCCCTTTTACGCAACTAGATAATGGACTGAAAGACGAGATTTCCTAAGGTCCAGGATTGCTTCTATCTCAGTTTCCTTCAAGTTTATAAAAGTTATGGGCTTAAGTAAAGGTATTATCTCCCCCTTGAGAAGAGAGATATGCTAGGTGTGGAAAAAATTGAGGTGTTTCCAATGAGCGATATTTTTTAGGGAAATATCTGTTACCCAAGTTTTTCTCAACCTCAAGGGAACCTTAGCGAATGCTGGTGCATTTTTAAAGGGGACTCCATGCTGAGATTCCACACGTCCAACATGAAAATGGAGTCAACTATGACGTCATGATATGGGTGATGCTTTTAGTCAGAAAACTTCTTATATTCCTCTATAATTTTGATAGGTGCTCCTGAATGAGGCTCTTTGTATTGCAGATGCTAGCTACGCGCTCTTCCGCCGCAGGGATCACTGAGGACAGGCAAGGCCATTCTGCAAAGAGATTTGTAGCCCATATTAGCCTTAAAAGGAGAGAAGCTAGTGGAGGAGTGGGAGGCGCTTTTATATGAAAAATGTGCTAAAGGAAGATCCATGTCACAGGTACCTTGGGATTTGAAGGCATGACAACGCAGGTACATCCCCAAAACCTGGTTAACCCTCTCAGTATGCTTATCTGATGTAAGGTGGTATGAAGTGGATCTGCAGGGCTTAATGCTAATGAGAGCAAGGAGAGCAAGACCAGAAATAGTCATTGAAGTGGGGACCCAATCGCTTACAATCACTTTTTGGAGGCAAACGTTGAGAATACGCGGGTGATGAACAGAGCTGCAGTTTCAGCCAAGGCTATAGTCATATAGCAAGAGATAAACAAGGGAACTTAATGTGGCTATTACTACCACCATAACTACATTAAAGCCTCTTAAATGGGGTAGCTCCATGATGAAGTCTATATTGACTGAAGTTCAAGGGCCTTCCGCCTGCTGTAAAGTGTGTAGGAGTCTTTCTATTCTATTTTGATCAGACTTAGAGTGGGCGCAAGTGACACAAAGTGCCACTCATGATAGCATATTGAAAGAACCAAGACAATTGTAGGTACTCTTGAGTTCTCCACATTTCTTTAAACTGGGCTGACCCACTGCTGGAGGAACATGATGCTCCTCAATGACCTGGGTTTGAAGAGAGAGGGAATGCAAATCATATCCTAAAATATGAATATATCCTTCAAAACATACAGAGGAAGCTTGCAGGTTGAGTTTCTAGGTCCTCATGAAGCTCTATTCCCTCAGGGAACACAGTTGGTGGCCAAGACACGAGAAAGGGTGGGTGTATCTGTGGTAGGTCAGAAAAGGATACAGTAAGAGGGTCCAGAAAGATTTACTGAGAGGGAGCGCTACGGTTGTGAGATTTGAGAAGTCTTCTGTACTAAGGTTTAAGGAGGGTTTCAAATCATCATTTAGGTAAACCGTCCAGAGGCACTAGATAATTACATAGTATAAATGGAAGTTGCAGAGGTCACAGTAGGTTTAAGATTGGTGATGGGCTTATTATAAGCTTTTGTAATACAATAGGGACTGATTATCAGTGTGAACAGTAATATCATGTCGCGCTCTCTGGAGGAGATATTTCCAGTGAGTGAGCGACCAGGTCACTGCTGCCAGTTAATTCTTAGATAGCCCAAGCTTTCTCTGTTAATTTGAACTTTCTTGAGAAATAGGCAACTGGTTTCTCCACGCCTTTGTGCTCTTGAAGCAAATAACGCACTTAGCAACTGATTAGGCATCACATGCCACAATGAAGGGCTTGGATGAATCTGTGTGGTGGATCATTGAGGCTGTTAGGAAGACTTCTTAACAGCCTAAGATGCCTTTTAGCACCCATCTGACTATTTAAAGGAAACTCCCTTATCAAATAGTGGTTGGGGGCGTTGGTATCTGAGTGAGGGTGAGAAGAACCTTTTGAGAAGTATCACTGTGCCAAGGAAGCTTTTTAAATGCTTTTGAGAGGTTAAATTAGGCCATGCTGGATAGACTACAGTTTTTAAGGCTGAACTACATACCCATTTTTAAAAACTGTCATTTATGTGAATATAAAAAACACAAGTAAGTTCTTGCTTCAATAGCAGGTATTCTTTATGAAAACAGAAACCTGGGGAAAATAGAGTAATAAGTTTGTCACAAAAGTTTTACTTAACTATAAAATAAAGTACACATCAGTATCTGGTATTTACAGTGGCTGAGGGGCTTGCCGTTAGATGTTCTTCTTGTCATGCTGGTTTAATCAGAAAATGAAGAAATGTAATAGGATACTCTTTCAAAATCTAATTCTTTTTTATGAACCTAATGTTCTGGTTCCTATTGGTGACATATTTTTGGTAGCTAAACTACACTTAGGAATATTGGCCGTTAGCATAATTGTTCTGTAAAGACATGGAAAATTGAACCAAAAGTTTGAATTTTATATCAACGCAAGGGCAAGGCAAATATAATAAACTCATTTATAATGACTCTTTTGCAGCGGCGTTATGGCCAGAGAAAATAATTATATAAAGCAATTTGATTGACATGACCGTGAGTCCATGGTAAACTAAAGTACATTATTATTTTTAGGGTTATTTCAGCAGGGTGATGAGGCATCAATTGTAGCACTTATTAATACCATTAATTGAGATAGATTTCCTATAATTGTAATATAATTTGTCAGATCAAAACGCAGTGGAATGCAAAGCTGATCAAAGCCTCAATTTAGATATCAGCTGAAATATAATAAAAACTAAATTTATATCTTTATCTATTAATTAATTCATAGGTTGGCCAGACCATATTACAACATTTCCCCCATTTGACCAAACATTAAAGAACATAATTGAGTTGGTGTTGATTTTGCTATAGAAGGGTGAGGCCTTTGAGCCAGTGCAATAAAGATATTGCATAAGGAACTGGTATACACTTGATAAACAGTATAATCAGTTGTTGAGTGCTTGAGGGTGTAAATTTTGGAGGCGTTCTCTAAGATATAAGGGATCTTTCCATTTAGGTTTCTGAGTTCCATGGGGTCTATGATTGTCATTATACAAACTTGGCTCTCCCATGGCTAAGCAGAGCAGTGTAACCCGATTCTTGCTTATTCACAACCCAATTAATTGCTGTGTTCACCACATGACTAAGTGGACTAGGCTTAGATGGTTTATCTCATATCATTGAATAATGAGGCTTTTGTAGGGTAACTCAAATCTTCTGATCATTATCATATTTTCCTACTGTAACTACAGGAAGCACATATATGGAGGCAATAAACTGATGTTGTTTAGTGTGAATAGGATGTGCTGAGAAGTTTGTAATTAACACCTATCTTATCCATGGTTAGGATAAATAAGACTTGGTGCTGTAATGTGATCCTGTTTGAAGTGGTTATTAGGGCCATATTGCACTTTATGTCTTATTAGGAAATGAGTTATCAATATTTTTCTTACTAAGGCTAGTGGCTAAAGGACATAATAAGACTCTATTTGCTCGCTGCAGTATTCTGTCATATTGTTGCAATTTGAGTTGGCGACTTTATAGTATGAATGGATTTCTTTGATAGCTAATTAGTAATATCTCATCATTATCTACAAGATTATCAATTGAAAAAGGTGAGACTTGACTTGGATCTCTTTTTTAATAAGCAGAAAGTGCTATACCAATAATTCCAAGGTATTCTTTTCAAAGTTTGCTTTAAACCCAAACGCCTTTATAAAAGGGGTACCAAAGATTATTTATAATAGTTATTGGGGTAAGATTATAGCTCGGGAAGACACCACTATGGTACTAAACTGCAGCAGCAAGAGCTATATGCTTTTAGAGAAGTAGTGGAAGTGGTCCCTGCAGTTTAAAATCCTTAATATGGTCCATATTATAAATTAAGCAGAATTGTTGAGATACACTGTAAGGTTTTTGTGCAGGGTCAAGCCTACTGAGCAACAGATGGATGATATGAAGATCGTTGGCCCACAAGAAAATATAAAGATGTTAATAAATATGAAGCAATCACTTCATCCACACCACTTTTATTTATTTAATATAAAGCAGCAGATTCCTTCTGCTCCGCTCACTTCTTCCTATTAACAATCCACCTCTTTCAATCTTCTTGTATCACTTACATATCAGCAACTTTGGTCAATACTGACCCTCTTTCTTAGACTATTCGTTCCGCCATATTCTCATTGGTTCCCAAAGAGTTTACCACTTATTAAGTTCACAGTCACCTTAGTTTGAGGCGATTCACTCATTGTTTGTCATACGTTAATATCTCATTATTTGTCATAAGCCAACGTCACCTTATTGCCTGATTTGGAGGTGATCTAATAACTAACCTTTATGACATAATATTGCCTCATCTCAGGCGCTTGAATAATTGTAACTATAAATTATGGTCAGCGGATTATGGTCAATCCGCCATGGCTATTTTGGGCTTATCGTTCAGTCATATCAGAATCTTAATATTACCCCCTCCTTGACTGGATGATAAGTTTCCTATTGTTTATACGCCAGGAGGAACTTCACATCATTTGGTTGATAATTTAACCACTTGCATTGTCATTGATAGTATATTCATTGACACCCTTCTTCTCAATTATCTCAAATGAATTAATCCAGATGTTGACCACCTTGTGTTTCTTCCTAAACCCGTTCTGCTCATGGAACAAAATCATATCCCCATCTTTGGGCTGATCTAACTACTACACCGTACCTGATTGGCAGCCCGATCCTTTATCTTCTTAGATAAGATGAACAAGTACGCTTTGGTTTACAACTCAATCAATGTGTCCACTAGATTAGTTAAATAGCATTGAGGATCTATTCCGCCAGTATCTTCTATGCAAGCATAGAGAAATGCCAGGAGATCCAGGTGTTGTCCATAGAATAATTGAAAGAAATTCTTTCCCAAGGCAAAAAAGTTGATAATATTGTATGCTAAAACAGCGGTGGAAAGGAGGGAACTCTAATCAGAATGTCGATCTGTTACCAATTTTTTTGGATATCCACCAAGGTCCCATTAGCTCGCTCAACCATCCCATTGAAATTGAAGTGGTATGGGGTCATTATAACTCTGCGGATGCCCATTAGCTCATTCAACTTGGGAAAGATGTGTGAGGTTAAGTTGGTTCTGTTGTCAGTAAGAATTAACTGAGGGTAGCCACATCGCTGGATAATACATTCCATTATGAGCTTGGCCACTGTGACCACCCCCAAATCCCATATTGCCTTTGTTTCAACCCACATGGTCAAGTGGGTGATCACCATTAGAATATAATTAGACCAGTGTTATAATTTTGGCGGAATTGTTGAGATATGCCGGGGGATTCTGCTTAGGGTCAAATTTACTGATCAATTAGATGGACAATAAGATTGATTCCAGTCCTTGGGACACACTTAAAACTTATAATAAAAATATGGAGCACTTGACCCAATGACACTCTATTTATCTAATATTTACAGCGATTATTTGCTGTTCCACTTCCTTCAAAACTACTAACAATCCTCCTCCTTCAATCATCTCATCTTGAATATACCTCAGCGATTTCAGACAATACCGTTATCTCAGCTTAGTTATCTGGTTCTGCCATATTCTCATTGATTCTGGAAAAGTATAATTTTCTCAATACTCTATTTTCTTAGTTTGAGGCGATCTACTTAATATTTGTCAAATTTCAACATCACCTTATCACCCTATTTGGAGGCAATATATTAATAACCCTTTCCAACCCCATACCGCCTCATCTTAAGGCGCTCAAATAATCATACTAGTAATCATGGTCAGGGTTTCTGGCCAATCCGCTGTAGCTATTTTGGGCTTATTGTCAATTCATATCAGAATCTTAACAACCGGCTAGATCCCATTGGCTTGGGGGTAAATGACATCAAAAGAAAACTGTATGCCAAGAAAATGGGTTTCACTAGCTGGTATGAGGTCTTCTGGTGGAACGGCTTTTCCACTTGGCACTTATGGCGCAGGACATGGTTTTGAGCGCATAAAAGTTCATTTTCTCCCAATAGTAACAATGTCACAACAATTTCAGGGTCTTACATACTCAACCATGTCCAACTGCTTGGTGTGCACTCATAATAATATTAGGTCAGGTGGAAGGACTTGGGATATTTATGGGTAGTGCCCCCTATCCGCTTGTAAAATTCACCATTCTTCTAGAACGTATTCGCCATTATTCTGTCTAATACCTTGATGACTTGGGGAGGTTCATCATCGTATTTTCTGCTAAGCATTTTTCTATATATTACATCTTTGAGATCTGCCATAACAGCAATGGCTAACAATATTGACAGGCAGTTGGTGTTCTGATGTTTTGCTCCAGGTCAGTGGAAAATCTTGAAGTCAAAAGTCTTCAGTTTGAGGGCCCATTGGGCTAGACGCCCTTCAGGCTCCTTGAGGTTCTGTAAACAGCGTAACAAAGCATGATCCATTACAACTTTAAACTTTACTCCATGCAAATGCACCCTAAATTGCTTATATGCATATATCACCCTAGGCACTCCCACTCAGTCACAGTATAATTACATTCATGGCAATTCAGGCTTATACTGTTGCACGCCACTGAGTGCTCCTCCCCTTTGTCATCTTTTTGGGATAGAACCTCCCCAATGGCGGAAAAGGATGCATCCATCTGGATGATAAAGTCTTTTCAAAATTAGGGTAGCGCAGCACAGGTGCACTATTAGCGCCATTTGAATTGTATTATAGGAGCATTGTCAGCGTTCCGGTCACTAAACGTGGCATCCTTCTTTAATAACTCAAAGTAATGGACCTCCAATACAACTGAAGTTTGGTATAAAGCGGCGGTAGTAGCCAATCATCCCCAAAAAATACTTGTATATTGCGCTTACTGTTTGGCATAGTCATTTTCTGGATAGCCTCCACCTTGGCTGGTTGGGGCCTCAGCCTGGTCACATCTACCACAAACCCAAGATACTCCAGTTGGTCCTTATATAAGTGGCATTTACGGAACTTGATTTTAATGTTGGCCTCCGCAAGTTGGTGGAAGACCTCCTCCAGGTGGGCAAGATGCTCAGAGAATGTACACAAAAAGACATTAATATCGTCAAGTTACATGAGGACGCATGACAGATTCAGGTTTCTGAGAATGGTGTCCTGTCCCACTTTTCGTAGCAGGGGCATCATATAGTCCTTGAGGCATATTGGTTGGTTGAAAAAGCCCCTTAGACGTGATAATGGCTCACTTCTCCTGTTCCGCCGCAGGCAACTCAATTTGCCAGTAGCTTGATATCAAGTCCATTGCCAAGAAGTAGCGAGCTCCTCATAACCAATCCAAGGCATCATCAATTTGTGGCAAGGGACACGAGTCTTTTTTGGTGATGCTGTTGAGCTTTTGATAGTCTATTACTACCCACTTGGTACTGACATTCTTTTTTACAATAAGAACAGGTAAAGCGCATGGTCTCTTGGATGTTTGAGAATCCCTTGCTCCTTTAACTTTCCAATCTCTTCTGTTACTACTTTCTTGGTTGCCTTAGACTGGCGGATTGGCTGAGACCTGATGGGGGGATGATCCCTCATGTCCACTTGATGGATCACTCCCCTGCGTTCACCCTAAATTGTGGTTATCAATGGCAAAGATCTCTATATTTTTAAACTAAAGCTATTGCTTGATCTTTTTGTTTTTTTGATAGCCCCATTAAATTATTGCATGGTACCATCGTTATTATGCAAAGCTGTGATTCAATGTGCAGACCAATTTTATCCAGTGACCCAAACTTGTGGTCCTGAAGGACCTCCTCATCAGGGGTCATGTATAAATATGCCATTATTTGATGTTGGATGATCTGCAATGGTTCATTCTGTAGATTCTCTAATAGAACTATGATCTCCTCGTGACCCAGGAGTATAATTCCTGGAGCCACGTGGGGCTCCATCTTCAATTGTTGATAAGGGCCAATGACCTCCCCATAAAGCCCATCTGGCACTTCCATATCTAATTTAGTGTTTATTATTACTTGGTGTCCTAAAGGATGATATATGACTGTCAGCTCTGAGCAGCAGCCCTTGGTATATATTTGCTGAGGAAGGGCCCAAGTATTGCTCTTCAGTCAATGGTAGTGAACTGGAATCACTCCGTCACTGTATGCAAGGTTAATATATCCCATGTGCACTGGATCCTTTGGAACTCCGCTGGAGGTAAAGTAAATTGGGATCCGCTGTCCCAAAAGTTTGAACGTCTCCTCTGTCGTGACAATGACATCACCAAAGTGTCACATAAAATCAGTCCCAATTAAAATAATGTAATTATTGTTTGGCAACACTATCGCCGGGGCTACCATGAAAATTGACCCAAACCACAAGGGTAGCATTCTTTATGCTCCCTCAGAGACTGTGCTATCCACTCCAGCGGTCCCAAATACCACCTGGTATTCTACATCAGGCTTCAAATGTCAACTTCACTATCAGCTTAGTAAAAACTATGCTGACTGGGGCGCCTGTATTATGATAGCTTGGATCGTTTGTCTGCTACAGAAATGTCACAGCAGATACATTTAGAATAAGAAGAGTATTGATAGTTTAATATGTGAACATTTAAGGGTTCTATTTTCCCCAGGAAGCTCATAATCCCTTCACCAACTTTGGGGTATTCTTTGGTGATAGCATCCACCGGAAGGGCGATGTTTACATCTTTCAGTGTAGGTGCATCTGCGAATGGGTCCATCTTGTCCAAAGAAGATTGGTCAAACATTTGGCAGGCGTACAGATTTGGTTGCTCCTGAGGTCCTCCTTCCGCTGAGTCCTTGACTTGTGCCCAGGTCAATACAATAACTCTCTGACTGGCTGCTGATATAAGAACCTGTCGTCATACTTTGGATCTTGTGCTGGAAATACTACAATTGGGTCAGGTGGGACGTCTGGGATTGGGTTAGTGGAGGTAGATAGTCCTGTCTCTACTCTGCTCCATCTTTTCCCTGGTAGTACTGTCCTGATGCACACAGTAGACCCAACAGTTGTAACAACTTTAGGCAAGGTGACCAGGGTGACTTCATTCAAAACAATTTACCCTGTAGGGTCTGCACCCTCAGTTTTATAAGATGGGTCAGGAAGATAATTTGACTGCTGATAATTGCTAATTAGTGTCAGTTTAGAAGTTGGGCCATTGACAGCCAGCGTAATTTTCCCAGGTTGGTAGTTGGGCTATTGACAATTATCATAGGCAGATTTGAGGCGAAAGTTGAAGTACTGGGTGTATATTGGTTGAGGAAGTGGCGCGTAGTTTAAATAGGGCTGGGGGTTACTAGGTGGAGGCTGTACAGGACAGTTGGATTACCCCAAGGTAAAAAGGGCCGGTGGCGATGGCAGTATGTTTCCACTCAGCATTGGTGTAAGGAGAATGTCTATAACTCTCCTGTTTCCAGCGTAGCAGTGCTTGGTGCGCAGGGCCAACGCCAGGGAACTAGTCAATAGTACAAACGTTACTAGAGCCCAGCAGAGGGTGTTTAAGCAATGATATTTTAGGTAGAGTAGTGTTATCATTAGAGTGAGTAACCAAACATAAGCAACGTGGGGGAAGGAGTAGTAAGGTATAGGCGTCCTAGATTAGAGGGAACCTGGGTGGCTCAACAGTGCATGTGCGGATAGTTTAATCATAGATAAAATTACAAGGTTAATGTAGCATGAGACCTCCACAAAGAGGTTTGCGCACAGGAACGTCCAAGATAAAATAAAATGTGGAAATGGTGTACTTAGCAAAGGGTTTATTGATAGGGAGAAGTCAACCAACAGGAAAGATTGGTCTTAAAATGAGAAATTAAGGGATTTTAGGCAAACAATCATTAGTGGGAAGTGGGTCTACGCGAGGTGCACCAATAGGTGCACACTTCCATCAGGCAAGATGATGTATGTGTTAATTGACTAAACTCGGGTAATTGATTGTAAAAGCGGCTGACCCAAGCTGGAAAGTGAAAAAACTGAATATGTTTTAAGACCCCATTCATCTATGAACCAAAAAAACTGTTTTTATTTGTAACAAAGCTAGTTCATTTTTAATGCACCTGCTCTTAAACAGGGCCAAACTTCTCTTGCATCCATAGGACCAACCTGTGTATACTTCGCCTTACCCAGCGTTGATCAATAATATGCTTGAGGTCTGGGAGGCCTTCCAACTTCACCTTATTGGCCTCCCAACATGCTGCTTTGTCTTTTACATTGGTCCACGTTATTATGTCATTTTCTAACTATGACATTACCCTCTCCTCCTTTTGGGGCTCAAACCCCCTCCAGAGGCTTGCGCCAGGTAAAAGTTCTTGTATCTGGGGCCAACTTTATTGCGGCAACGGTTTGCTTTGGTTGAGATCCAGCGGCCTAGATGAAACACTTGTGGAAGGCTTCAATCAGGTCTTGGGTATGTACTCAGTCTCGCGCTGGTACCCAGCTGTTCTCTGCAGCGTCAAATCCCTTCAAAGATACCAGTTACTCAATCCTTCTTTTAACACGGCGGGAGGCTACTATTTCATCCACTTCCCACTCTGGTGCCCCATCCATGAGATAAGCCTCAGGAGTCTCTGGTGGGGGCCCTCAAACAACGTCAATTTGCTCTCATGAAAGACAGAAAAGATTTGAAACGAAGAGGGAAGATCTAACTGGTATGAGGCTTGGTCCAACATTCTAACAACA